>JAAHCF010000331.1:0-40307 GCA_038367545.1 Beauveria asiatica | reverse complement strand
AAAAAAAAAAAAAGAAAAGAAAAAAAAAAGCAAGACTAGTTACAACTGTTGTCAGAACAAGCCTAGGCTTTTCGGGGGATATCGCATGTAGATTGATCTCCCTCTGACGCTATCGCGATTAAACATCATCACTAGCTTGACCTTGCCACCATCACATGCGACTTGAGCACGTACCTTCTTACCTCTTACCTCTTACCTCTCACGTATATAGTTTTGCTGGAAATACTTTTGATCCTATTCTCATCTTCTTTGTAATAAATGACCAACCTTTACATTCATTTCTTTTTTGGTACATTGAACCTAGTTTGAGTTACTTAAATCCAACGATTCCGGTGGTGCCGAATAGTAGCAATCTAGGTGCAAATGACGATGCGTCAGGTAAAAAGCACAGGGGAAACAGCTATCTATCCCCAGTTCAAAGCAATCCAATTGTGCCCATGACTACCATCTCTAAGCTGCAAGAACCCTTCAAGAGACGGTAAAAAAAAAAAAAAAAACTGTGCATTATTATACTCTATACGCAGTAGTCCAGCTGTCAGTCAATGTGTATGAGAAGCCGAAGCGCATCTATGAACAATCGATTCCGGCCCTCATGCGCCTACAATCAAAATCGTAGCCCACCTCCTAGATGCCATCATCATATTCATCCTGCTGCACTAAAGTTTCTTCCGTGTACGCCGTCCACGCCGCGCACGTGCTGTTCAAGAAATCATGGTCCATCAGCTCCCGCGCCTCGTCTTGCCGCTCGACAAACTGCAGCGCGAGGCCCATGTCGGTGTGCCACCCAATATGGCAGTGCATCAGCCACGCGCCCGGGTTGTCCGTCTTGAACGCGAGCACCAGGTAGCCCGAGCCGTCCAGCATCGCCACGTCGCGCCGCGCCGGGTTCGTCAGGCTCAGCAGGTCGCTGCTCGCATTGTACCTGCCACCGCCCTGGCCGAGAATGGCAAAGTCGTGCCCGTGCAGGTGGATCGGGTGCGCGACCGCGTTCTCCGCCTGCACGATCAGATAGGTCCACTGATCCGCCTCGTCGAGCTGCACGACGTGAATGTCGGTGCTGTAGCTCGTCGCGTTGTCGTAGAACTGCAAGACGGTCGGGTCCTCCCACGCGGCCGAGAAGGAGGTGCCGTTGAGCGTCCACAGAACAACGTCGGAGACGGCGAGGATGTTGACGCTCTCGAGGTCCGAGTAGTGCTGGGTGCTGGCGGCGACGGCCAAGTGCGGCACGAGGCTGGACACGGGCTCGTCGACGCAGGCGTCGGCATAGGCGTGCCCGGTGGTGGTGGGGGTCGAGGGTGAGCTGCCGTAGTATACGATGCCGCGAATGTTGTCCGCGTTGGCATTGTCGGAGCAGGCGACTTGGGGAATGGCGCGCATCCAAAAGTTGCTGGCGACGGACTGTTGATCGGCCGTCACAACAACATCGTATCTTTGGCCTGGAGAAGGTATCAAAATCGGCACACTCGTTTAAAAAGACCTCTGGCAGTACTTACCCATGGCCATGTCAAGCACCGTAGTATCATATGGCGTAATAGGAACAAAGTCGGCCGCAATGACCGTCATGGTATGGTTGTCAATGGAAAATTTAAAGTGCGTGTCAATAGCGCCATTAATCAGTCTCAGCCGGTATGACTCGCCCGAGGTAAACGACGTGTTGAACCTGTGTCCAACAATAGTTCCGCTATTGTTCCATGTATTTGTGCCGTTGATGAGTCCCGTATCCAGCTGAGGAGGTCCATGAGTGAGGGCTGAAGAATACAACGAATCGACCGTCTCATGGGTCCAGTCAGACAACAGAATGGTTCCCTTGTCCACATCATAGTTGGCTGTTGCTGGCCCATTGATGAGAATGGCACCAAAGACGCCCTCCCAGGCCTGCAGCCCAATGTGTGAATGGTACCACGATGACCCGTACTGGGTGGCCCTCCACCTGTAGGTCATGGACTCGCCCGGCGCGAGAGGACATTGTGTAACCGATGTCACGCCGTCCATTTGATTGGTGTGATTCTGTCGAATGCCGTGAAAGTGAATCGATGTACCATTCTTGGCATTGAAGAGACTGTTGGTCACATGGATGACGACGTTGTCTCCCCAGTCGGCCACAATCGTCGGGCCCGGAACGCTACCGTTGACGGCGTACACGATGCGCTCGAAGCCATCGGGAGCCGCGGTTAGCTCTTCGACATTGAAGTAGTACTCTCTGGTGTTTCCAGTGTCGGGAACCTCATCATAGTAGTTGGTGTCGATGCTAAAGTCGCACCACTGCGATCTTGTCGTGGCCGTGTTGCCAGAACATGCTGCTCGCGGACCAACAGTGCTGCCATGAGCAACGGCCACGAGACAGCCTGTGAGGGAAAGAAGAAACTTCATTGAATGTGCTGGAGCAATGTAGTATAATCGAATGAGGTGGGGGTCTAAAACGAGAGTCTAAAGTATAGGCCTTGTCTGTAGACTTGACAGAGTCGCTGTGGCTTGAGACAAATGGACGTCAGAGATTTTTGATTATATATATATCACCTTTACATCAACTGAGCTATAGCACTTTCAACTACACACCGGACTGGCCACTGAGGTTGTGACCCCTGATTCACGCAGCGGAGCCTGACGAGACGTAATGATCGCCTGAACAAAATACAACTCAGCCGTGGCGTGTCAAATCTCCTTTCTGGACACAATACATCCGACGCCGTAGCTCCAAAAATGGAGAGCTGAGTCGATGATTCGTAATGCTTTCATGGATTAGGTTTTACTCGATCCGGTCTCTAGCTTGTCAGGTCTCTGCCAAAGACTCTCCCCAGACACAATACACCCGAGATCCTAGTCCCCGAAGCTCGGAGCGGAGCACGATGCACCATCTCGTTTACGGGCACGGACCGTGGCTTGACCGGGGTGCAACTTGCGTTTGCCATCTTGGGACTGACCACTTCGGACATCGCTGGACCCCTGTTGATATCACTTGACCACGCCGGGTTTCCGGATTTCCATCGGCCACTTCGGATTATATTTGTACACCGGCGGATAAGCCGGGGGCAACAGGTCAAAAGTTTCAATAGTATCGAGGGAAATTGCAACATTTCTGAGCACGGACCATCGCTCAAACAAGGTTCAAGTCACTGATTTCTTGGTAATAGCCGCGAACTGGCGCTAAGCACCGGCAGATAAAAGTATGAATATTTTTAAGTGCTTAATCACTTGGAGAATACAAATTCATATGTACAAATGATAATAGAACTAGTACTAGCCCCTTGTATGTAGCCTATAGGTAGCTTGTAGCTGTATACATGCTTTCTTTCTCGCTACATCCCTGATACTACCTCGGTTAGAGCCCTGATGGAAAAGAAGAGGCGTTCAATGTGCAACATTAGATTAAGCTGACGTATCATAATGACGCATCATGATGACGCAACTATGCAAGGAATGATTTTTATATAAACAATTGTACTCCTCAAAAGAATCTGTTTCAATATTGAAACGGGGACATCTTGAAACCGGATTGATACGGACAAAACATGTCTTTCTCTGCTACCGCGAAAAGCTTCGGCTTGCTCGCACTGGCTCTCCCGCTTTCTCTTGCTGCCCAGACCACTTTTAATTTGTTCGCTTATGGTACCGAAGGAGGCATAAGTGCCGCCTCGCTGTTCTATGAGAATGGTTTGTAAAGTGCGAGAACAGAACCTACTTATGGATGCTAAATATCAACAGGCCATATCATGATGTCCAACCTCACGACCCCCGTCAACCTGACCTCTATCTACTGTAAGCTTCCTTGAGAGGCTTCCCCCCGAGGCTGCCACCGCAGGGAGACGCTACTACTTTGCAAACGACAAACTGCTGACTTTATCCCTCTGACAGTCACCAGACAAAGCAACAACCCGTCGCCGTGGACTGTCCAGCCCAACAAGACTGCCAGCCCGGATGCTCCTTTTACCATTGGCTACGTCGTTCTGAAAGATTCTACCAACTGCAGCCTGGTCGACGTTGGCAACGCGGCCGACGACGCTCTCGACCTGGTGCTGTTTGGTCAAAGCGTCTTTGCCCGCGTCGACGACAAGATGCAGAACCCGTTTTACGGCCTCGCCACAAACACGACTGGCATCTGGCAGCTCGTATGGGGCCCAGAGGACACGCACGCGGACCAGCTGGAGCCTGTCATTTTGCGACCCATGAGGCCGCCGCCGCCCGATGGCAGAAACTAACGAATGGGGGGGGGGGGGGGGGGGGGGGGGGGGGGGGGGGGTTTCCTTTATGCGATCGCTTGATAGGCTGCCAAAGCTCCCACATCCCGAAGCAGGGGTCGATTTTATAGTAACCATGTTATAAAGCTAGATTAGTGGAATAGAATGACATGGGTTCGTTACCCCGTACGCTTGGGTCCCCCTTTTTGGCAGATGCGATCGTCAAACATGCGTCAGCCGCAAATATTCACTACGTACGTATCCCCGGCGCAAGTGGGCCGCGACGGAGCGGACACGCGTCCCGGCCGGGAGCAGAATGTCAAACATCAGCTCCTGCACGGGTGTCGTCTTACGCCTGGATATAGTCACCTGTTGAATGCCGGCTGGGTCTATGGCAGCAAAGAACCCACAGAGTCGTCATGGCCATGTAAGCCACAATCACCATGCGACGGGGTGGCGCTCGTGAGCATTGTTAGACCTGAAAGTTGATTTTCGGGAATAGACTTGTAATAGATGAATCATGGTCCTGGAACATGGGCAACTATTTCATCCATGTGTAGTTGTGACTTTTCGTTCAAGTGGCATTGTAGCAAAGACGGTAATGATGTACGAACTAATACGACTACATCAGCTCCTAGTACAACATCTGCGCCATCGACACTTGTCATACAGCCACATCTGCTATCCTCACTAGTGCGTAAAATGTCGTACGATGGACTGGCTGATTGAATCAGTACCTGACAAGTAGCATCAAAACAGAAAAAGCCACCAGAGCGCCACAGCGCCAAGGCGCGCCAAGGATCATGCATGCAGTCTCGACCAGCTAGCCATATGCAGTCATGTGGTGCAACGGTCGCCATTATTCCTGCAGGAACGAGAATTAGCGTCCAAGCTGTATATCCAAAACAAACATGCAGTGATGGATGTGAAGCGACATCGGCCGAGATACGCAGACAGCAACGCCAGGACGAAGCTCAGCTACGACTGCCCAGCATCGCTCCATCGCTGTACCCCTCCTACCCTATGGGCTACGCCGATATTATCCGCATGCCGGCGACCCTCGATGGCTGCTTTTGGCGCCGGCCTTTATGCCGCGCACTTTGATAGTTTTCATGATTCCTATTCATTCTACTTTCACCCGTATCTATACGAGAATATACTGCACCCGTCGCATACATGTTCCCTCAAAACCGCCTCCTGCATCACAGCATTGGCCTCTACGAGAACGACAGGGATAGGCTAGACTCATTTTTCTAGCTTACGCGGCTCGATGTGATATATATGAGATGCGTGTGGCGCCATAGGCCGACTTGGCGACGACATGTCATTGCAACATGTTGATCTTGTGCAACGATTCAAGTTGACGCGTGCGGCATCATCTTACAAGAGTCGAAATTTGATTACGTCTTCACAGCCGATGAGAATTGCGCTACTGATCTTTTGACGATACTTGGCAAGTCTAATGACGTGGAAATGAAGTAGTATTCCGGGACTGTGCGATATGCTAACCAGCAGAACGCGTACAGAACCTTGACGCCATCGGTTCCCTGACGACTGAGAAGATGAGTACGCCTCTGGACTCTATGATGGCTTACATATACCTATAGAAGACAGAAATATTAAACATACGCCCTCTCTCCTGCAATTCTCAGGGAAAGGTAGAAGAGGAGATACAGGTGTGGTGCCCAAAGGGCAACATTCCAAGCCCGGCGATGGCCATGTTTGATACTGCTGGTCAACCCGTTTTCCAAGTTGGACTTGGGCTATGAAACAAAGACAAAGTCTCAATTGGGCCGTTTCTGACGCTTGGCAAGAAATGCGCCGTATTTTTTAATTCGATTTTTCAATCATCCGCTTCGTACTCGTTTGCGGAGCTATGCGCTCAACGTGGGAAAAAGTTGGGCGTTTGCATTACAGCATATCTGTTGCCATTTCAACGGGCATATGCAAACGCCCACCTCGGACTGAATTTTCCGGATCCAAGTGGTTGTGAAACGACCCGTGACTTGGTGACAGAGATCAGAGTTTTAAGACCTCCCAGCAAGCTTTTGGCAACACTCGCCATCTTTTCGAGTTTTCTACCCCAACTCTGCCAAGAAAGAGATAAGAAAGATTGCGATTTACCAAATCTTTTATCATCATTGGCAGACATGGCCTTGATTGATCTGCCACCAGAGCTGCTCGTCGCCATCGCATCGTTCCTCGGCAGCACGGGCAGCATAAGCAAATTTGCGCGCACGAATCGTCACCTGTTCCAAGTTCTCGAGCACTACCTATACAGATATGACGTGAAAACCTCGAATCTCTGCCCGAAAGCCTTGAGCATCGCGTCTTGTTTTCCACGCTCCAGAAGCGATGCCAACAGCATCATATCAAAGTCTCTCGCGGCCGGCGCCGACGTCAATGCCTCTTTCTTGACCCTCAACTTCGACAGCAAAAAAGTGATGAGAAAATACCTTCCCACCATAGCCATCTCCATGGCGGCTATGACAGGCAATGCTGCGCTCGTCCGAATACTGCTGGAGGCCGGCGCCAAAGTCAACGCGACCTGCTATATGGACGGCGGTCCCGTGCTCAGCTACGCCCTGAGGGCTGACAACATTGAAACTGTGCATCTTCTCCTCGCTCAGCCGGGGATTCACCTGAGATACTGGGATCCGCAGCATGATACGGCTCTGTTGACTGCGGTTGCCCGAGACAAGCTCGACTTTGCCGAGCTGCTGCTGCCGTTGGTTAACCCGAACCAGACTGGCAATCGGGGCGAAACGCCGCTTGAGCTAGCTGTGCAACATCAAAACTACAGTATGGTGTCCCTGTTGCTCTCGGATCCCAGAACGAACCCGCATGCAGGACGCTCCGTTTTCGCACTTGCTTGCAGTCTTTCGAGTACCAAGATTGTAGAGCTGCTGCATGATGATTTGCGCACCGATGTCGAGTTCGATTGCTGGATCGACGATACGCCTGCTGGCATGGCCTTTGCTCACGCTGAGTTTAGCAATATGGATTTTCTCATTCGTTCCAACAAGTGCAAAAGGGCTAGGCATCTCCTTTTCTGCCTCGGCTGCCGTCATGGTGATCTTGGGATTGCTGAAAAGGTATTGGAACTGGCAACACATGATGATGAACAGTTTTTGGAAAGGTGGGAAGATGCTGCGCAGACAGCAGGATGGGAAGAGCTAGCAACCCGAGTGGCCAAGAGGTGGCGTGCATCAAGAACCACACCATCAATGACTTGTATTTAGAACGAGCAAAGTCCGTTTGACGGCAAAGAAGAAGAAAAAGGCAAATTACACACCGTGGCTGTTGCTTTTCGTTGGAGGAACCGGACTGGATGTTGAGTGTTGACAACTGGGCTGTGGTCAAGATGCTGGTGGATGTCGTGCGCCTATATCAATGCAGGAAAGCAGTGCGGATTCGGTGATTCTGCGTCGGTCGAGGCAGGTGAGAATTGCGATGTCGTCAAGTATCTCTTTGGCCAGCCCAATACTCAAATAAACTGCAAAGGGCCCGGCAACGAGGAGATTCTGCTCTGCCAAGTCGCCAAGTCTTCGCCCACGGAAATGATGCGCTTTCTTCTCCAACACGAGTATCCGAGCCGACGAGACCTAGGCAGCAAGGGAACAACGACGCTCTTGGGTTTCAGGCCCCTTACGCGCACAGGTATCAGCCAAGTCCCGTGAGATTGCCGCCTGCTACACATGATTGGTGTCGGAAAGGTAGTTAGCAAGGCAGCTATGTAGCTTAGCTGTCTATTAGGCATCAAATGACAAGCTCTTAAATAACCTCACGAGGCAAATTCAACATTCCTCTTTTCCTGTCCCTTTCAAAGTCAGAAATACTACACCCAGTACAAGAATCCCAGGATTTAGTCGAGGCGAGGCGGTGCATATTTGTACAGCTCGCGTTCCACACAGCGCCAAGGGCACCCGTCACATGAGCCTGATTATTTAACCCTTTGGCATCTTTTACTCCTCTCTCAACTTTTGTCAGCGCGCAACACAAAGGTCTCACCAAGGATGGCCGAAAGCAATCTGTTGTGCCTTTCACTGGAGTCGCTCATCTCTCAACCTTTCTCAGAGCGCTACATAAAGGTCTCACCAAGGATGGCCGAAAGCAATCTGTTGTGCCTTTCACTGGAGTTGCCCATCTCTCAACCTTTCCCAGAGCGCTACATAAAGGTCTCACCAAGTATGGCCGAAAGCAGACTGTTGTGCCTTCCACTGGAGTTGCTCATCTCTCAACCTTTCCCAGAGCGCTACATAAAGGTCTCACCAAGTATGGCCGAAAGCAGACCGTTGTGCCTTCCACTGAAGTTGCTCATCTCTCGACTTTTCTCAGCGCGCAACACAAAGGTCGCACCAGGTATGGCCGAAAGCAGACTGTTGTGCCTTCCACCGGAGTTGCTGCAGATGGTTGTCAGCCATCTCGACGACACCGCCTCTATCAGCAGACTTTGCCGCTCATGCAGTGGTCTGTTCCTCCTCTACTGGAAATATCTTTACCGTTACGATGCCGTGTTGGCTAGCGGGCGCCGCTGCAAAGCTCTACGGGCTACTGTAGCTGAGTCTACTCTCGATGATGGCATCAGGGTTCTCCTTGCCCTAAACTCCCTTGAGGCAGGCGCTGACCCCGACTCGTGCGTAGATCAAATCACGTGGCTGCCAAGTCAGAAGTTTCTTCGGAGCGGAGAATATGAATGCGTGAGCATTGTCAAGGCTGCCGATGAACGCAAGTGCTCCCTCTTGGTCAAAGTGTTGAAATACTTTGGAGCCGATATCGATAGACCCACGGAGGGTGATGGAATCCTCTTTCAGTTCCGCACACCTACAATCGACTTGAGTCGTTTCGAGATGAAGTACGTGGAATTTGCCAGTGTTCTCGACATGGACGTTATATTGGCAGACTATGGGTCAACAACCCTAGGTCCATTAGTTGACTTGGCTGCCGGTACTGTGGTCATTCACAAACACAATTGGGCCATGGTGTCTTTCTTGTTCTCTTGCGAAAAAGTCAACGTCAAATGCTCTTTGAAAAGTCGGGAGCAGGTGGACGGCATGGCGGGGAATGTGCAAACGGTAAGAGACTACGTTTTTCGCGCGGCTTGCGAACAAGGAGACATGGGGCTGGCGAGTTTGGTGGTGAGACTGGCCGAGGACGACGACAAGAAGCACGCAAAAAATTGGATTGAAAAGGCCGAGCTGCACAACCGACATGGCCTAGCAAGGTCCATTCGCGAGAAATGGAGTGATGTTTAATTTTACATTCGTCGGCAACGGCCACGACGATCAAGAAATGACGGCTGTGTTGCCATCGAATGATGATACTCGGGCTGGAACGACTCAGCAGCGGATACATGCATCACTCCACTGGGAAAAGAAGAACAAGAACCAGGGGGGATGGGTGCGGCTTTTTTTTTTTTTTTGACGAGGCTGTTTTTACGCATCGTCAGTCGCTATCCAACGCTTGCTTTCGTCGCGAGAGGCGGCCGACTATACCCTGTATTTTTAGAGGTTAAGAAATGACAGTGAATTCTTTCGCAGGCCATAGTGGATGACTCTAACGCCTACTATAAAAAGAATCGCAAAAGCATAGATACGAGTTATATGTCCTTTATCTCAATTTGTAAACAGTGATAGCTTTAATGCTGCTCCTGGAAGAGGGGGTTGGATTAGCAACTTGACCTCTATTGCTAAAAGACATGCATCGGCTGCGGTCTGCCGTGCATTCTCTCCTTTCTTTCTTCTTCTCCTCTCATCATCTATATACCGATATATGCCAATGTGATGCCTCTTTACGCGAAAAACACAAAGTACACACGGCAACAACTTGGCTTTGGCAAAGATGTACATGAGCAGCCAACACACCCAGCTTGCCCAGACCAACACCACCACCTCCAAGGACGATGCTGTTGCCGCTTTTCTGAACAATCAATCTGGCATCAACAGGCTTGTGCGCACCAACCGCCAGTGTCGCAGGGCTGTCAACAAGTGTCTGTACAAGTTCGACTTGCTGGCCGACAGTAAACCTTCATAAGCCTTGTTGTGGGCCTGTTGTCGTTCAAAAGTTGACACGGCAAAAATGGCACGGGAAGCTGGTGCAGATCCCAACACAGAACATCCTGGGAGTTTGCGGGAGCTTCTCGGCAACACGTACCAGAGTTTGATCTGTCTCGTGGGACGTCGACCAGAAACGCACTATATGTTGTGGCGTCGCTCGGGGACGTTGCCATGGCGAGACTTTTGCTAGAATTCGCCCAGGCAGACTTTAGTAAGCCTGTCCGATATACAACACAGCCGTCCGGAGCAGGTCTTTACCAATCCGTGCGATACGAGGATCCTCCCTTGTTCTCTGCCTGACGACAACCGGTGCCACGGCGGCATTTATGGGCAAACACAACTTGTCATTGCCGTATGCCATGGCCATGAGAGCGTCGTCCGGGCACTGTGCGACGACCCGCGCGTCGACATCAACCTCGCGGGCCCCAACCACCCGAGCGCCCGTCTTTTACGCCCTGACGCAGTTTCGCTGGCACATTTTCGACGTCCTGGTTGCGCGCGGGGCAATGTACGACGCAGAGCTCGCGTTTGAGCTGGCCTGGATGCTTCGCCTGATACAGACGACCACGTTTGACGAGACGCGGCTGGATTACTGGTACAAGACGAGCTATGCACTGCTCAACGAGTGCAAATACTGGCAAATGGTTGAGCTGGAGCTGAATCAGCAGAAGAAGGCGTTCCTGAGGAGCTGGCGACAAGACAATGCTTTGCTGTGGGGAGAGCATGCGACAAGAAGCATTGAGAGAGGAGAGAATGGCGGTATTTGAAATGCCTGATGTTGTGGACCTCATCATCAAAAATAAAGCCCTACCTCAACGATCATGACAAGGCTTGTCTTCTGATACTGGGCTGCCGGGTTTACAGAGACGCGATAAGAGATGAACAAATGAATCAGATGTATTTGTAGAGCAAATGTATAGCGAGGGTATCTAGCATCTTGGCATGGCCAAGTGCGTGGTAAAAACTCCAGTATCCATGATGAGCAGCCAGTCCATGTGCGCAATCTATTGCGTCTGTCCGTAAAGAAACCAAAAATACTCCATCCATGCTGCGCGTAGTGCTAGTCAATGCAGTGCAGGCGCCGCAGGCTCAAAGCGAGTGCGGCGCAAAATCGGTGACAGGCGGGGCCAGGGTTGCAGAAGCCACGGCTTGGCCTTTAGTAATATATTCTTCTTGTGCCTCCAAGTCCATTGGTGTTACCGGGCCAGGACTGCCCATAGGTTGCAGTTGCGGGGAAATCGGTCGCTGTGGCGTCAATGGACGGCCGAAACGTGCGTCTGGCCCGAAAGGCATGCTTCTTAGGGCCGACGCGTTTCCGGGAAGCATGCTCGGTTTAGAGGAGCCACCCAACGCCATGGATGCCTGTGCAACCATGTCACGCTGGTATTGTTGCAGGCGCTGCCGTGCATCATCGCCACCCTTGTATGTGGTACCCTGGGCGTCCGTCTTGGCATATGATGTGAGCGACTCCGAGACGAAGGTCCGTTGACTTTGTAACTGACGCGTCCGTCTTTCGTAGTTGGATGGGTAATATTTGCCAACAGGCAGCGCGTGTTCATGCATTCCTGAGGGCATGTAGGACGACACAGGCGTTTGTGTGCTCTGCCAGACCGCGGCTGTTGAAGCTGACGGTTGCTCCCTTGGTACCTGCATATCGATGTTTATTTCTGGTTTATTTTGACGATTTTCGCGTTCAGAGCGAAAAGGGTGTGGGCGATGAATGCGACACTTGGGGTCCTCATGCATAGGAAAATAGCCACTGTCATGCTGTGAGCTTTTATGTGAGGTGGTGTAAGTGGACCAGAATATCATACCCAGGTAGGTCGCCGCGAGCAGAGAGAGTTTCTGTAGGCGTATAGACTGAAGCCCCGGGTTTTTTGGGTTTTGGCAATTCAATGGCAATAGGGCGAGAGCGTGGTGATGTGCATGCTGCTGGTTCAGAGCCGTCTGTACGAGGGATGATTAGTATTTAGCGGGTTATGTAGAGGAAAAACGGAACAGCCGGGGTGGAGAAGAGCAACAACACGTTGACGGCAGCGACGGCAGCAATGGAATGACGTGGGCGGAGGCACGATCGAGCCGTATCAGTGTGTTTCAAGGTGATCGCTAATAGGTACACGGCCTAGCCTGGAAATGGCTGTGGGGAGCGCAATATCTTGGCGGAGCCAGCAACGTCTTGGTTCTTTGCTACATCGTGACACTGTACTAGTGGCAACTCGCTGTGCCACCAACCGCCGAAATGCAACGAATAAGATGAACTCTCGAGGTTTGCATACTAGTTGGACTTTGTAGTCGTGGGCGGGAATAGGACTTCGGCGATTGCCGCGGATAATGATGCCTTTGTACACTTACGCTTCGCAAAGAATGGATTCTCCGTTGGGGCTAGCACAGGAGTGCCTGGGACTGATGGTACAGCATCGCCACCAACGTCTTCATCGCGGCCGCTGGTATTCGAGGTAAGAGAGAGATCTGACGAATTGGAGAGGGTGCGTCCAAAAGTCGGTCTCCGATAGGGCATGAGGAAGCCCTGCGCCTTGTTGAGGGATCGTGCAAACGACATGGTGTCTTGGGGCAATACGACGGGGAGCGCCAGACACCTTTGGGGAGAGACTGGTGGCGAGTGCGTAACCACAGCGATTTTTAGCGTGGAAGCAGCGCAGGCATTCTATGATGGTCGACGTCGACGATGGAACCGGCGAGTTGAGATGGATGTTGATTGTGTTTGAGTGAGAATCGAGACGTAAAAAACAGTTGTAAAAGGAGCACAACAGTGAGAGGCACGGGGAGATTAATAA
Organism: Beauveria asiatica; assembly: GCA_038367545.1. Lineage (NCBI taxonomy): Eukaryota > Fungi > Ascomycota > Sordariomycetes > Hypocreales > Cordycipitaceae > Beauveria > Beauveria asiatica. Next base: position 27,281 of record JAAHCF010000331.1, on the reverse strand, counting down.
TAAATCAGAAAGCCCTGGCTGTGCTGGCTGGCTGGTCGGTCGCTGTTTGGTTGCTTGGCTTGGCTGCCAAGCAGGGTGTGCGGCTCAAATCTGCAGGGTCGAGGGATGGCGGTGCCCACTCTGATGAGTACCCAACGACGTCACTGCCTCGTAACGGTGGCAGGTGGGTGCAGCACGCGATGGGATGAACAAGATAAAGGGTCCCGTCGATGGAGAGATGGGTAGGCGGCAGACTAGATTGAGAAGTTGCAAATCGACGCAGGAGAGATGGGCATCTCGAATCGAGACTGGAGTTTTCGAGATGCAAACAAGGGACATGCAGCTGGCAGCTGGCAGCGGGTAGCGGGTAGCGGCCAAGTGCCTACCTAATAACGAGAGTCAGACCAGATCGACAAAGCTGGTGCCGACGGCTGGTGCGGCTGGTGATGAGACTGTGTTATGAGTGGCTGCATGCGCCCGCAACCCCGGAGGATCATTCCCATTTGGTGGTTGAGCACCGTTATTTGCAGAGCATTCGCTCGCTATAACGGTTCGTTGCAGGCGGCTCTAGTTTCTTTATCACTGTGGGTTTATCCACTGTGGGTCACAACCTAGTACTGTTCGCCGAAAAGCCTCACCGCGAATGGCCTCGTTTTCGATTCCTCTTCCCACCACGCTGGCCCTTGTGGACGCCTCGATGCTTACTGATGGCTCGCAAGCTTAGCTCCAACCCATCCGAGACTTGCATCCACCCTAGACGCCCATCAGGCAATCCTCGCGGCCGTCGGAGCCGTCTTGACACACGCAGCATCCCGCCCATCTCGCCGTCCCGCTCCCGCCACGCCTCAGTAATACTACCTGTGATAGCGTGAAAGGTGTCTTGTGCATCGACCACAGCCTGAATCAAGTGTGTGCGTCGCGGGGAATAAGCGGGACGAGATAACCTTGCGAAACGATATGCACCTACGTTTTGCTCATCCGCTCTCGCCACCTGTCATGTGGATGGTGCTCTAACGGACTGCTGGTGCTGCTACCAAACAAAACACCGTGAGGGTGACGTCTGCTGCCGTCGCCCTGTGATCGACACACCACCGCAAGCGGCAAAACACATTTCGCAAATCAAGTGTCAGCCTGCTGTAATGTGAATCGATTGGGATGCTTGCCGGCGCGCCGAGCTCTATGCAGCCAGCCGGTCAGGGACTGCACTAATAAGCCGCTGCGCTGCACTCACATCGGCATATCGACCAAACTGACGTGTAACATTAGCTAGCAGATTGATTTCTTGACTAGTCAGGTCACAGTGCTTACCAATGTGTAGCAAATTGTCAACGTTTCCAGACAGCTAGATCCATCTTTTTGGTGTTTTATAAAAATCGCTGATTTCTCCATCACAACAGAGCAGCCCCATCACAAAGGTACTACGTTAGCAGGAGCCCTAGTAGTAGGTATAGCCTACCTACTAATTAAAGTAACAAGCTAAAAGCTTATAAATACCCTAAAATAATACAATAGTTATACCTAAGTATTTTTTTAAATATACTTATATATAACCTAATTAAAAATTTAAAATAATAAGTATTTTTTTAATTTAATATATAAAATTAGACTAAAATTATAGAAAATTATAAAATACTTATTTTATAATAGATAATTAACTCTAATAAAATTATTTATATAATAAAGTTTAGTTTATAAATTAAATTATTTATTATAAATTTTATATGAATAAAAACTGTAGTTAAAATTATAATTAGTTAAACTCTAATTATAATATTATATATATATATATCTAGTAGGAATAGGTATTTGAAGACTGAGTTATCTATTATGCTAGAAAAAGCTGTAATTTCTCTAATAACTAGTAAAAGAAACTCCTCCTAAATTTAGCAAGGAGTTTCTCTTCGAGAGTGTATAAAGCCTATAACTTATACTCTTGATATGCGTGAGACTTTCTGAGACTTTCTGAGATTTCGTGTCGGAATCAGGTCCGAAGCGACATGGCCGACGAAGAGATGTTCATGTCCGTGGCATGAGGGCAACATGCCCAAACAGAGGGTGTGCCATGTTGTCAAGGAGGTGGCGCGTGTATAACTGAGCGCCATCATTTTCCAAAAGATCGAATTTACAGCCTAGTTTGCCTTCATGTGGATCACTTCCTGATATTACATCTCTCGGGGCCGAAGCTCCGGCCTTGTGAGTCGTTTGGGCTTTAAGAAGTTGAACATTGATAACCCTGACACTCGGATGCTTTAAACTCTCCTGCACAACTCGACTTAATCGACTCGTCTTTGAAAATCCATTTCTTCTTCCTCAAGATTGCTATTATATCAAGCCACCAATCCAGTGTCTTCTTTTCTCCATCAACCGCAACTATGAACGTCAATGCCTTCTCGTCATTGCATTCGCTGCTGCGGCCTCGGCCGCTGTCGCAAAGGTTGCCATTCCCCAGGATATCCGCGTAAGTTTTGTTTTTCCCATTTCTCACCATGAAAGCCAATGCTAATATTATTGCAGAGCGTACGTATTCGAAAGCCACCTTGCAAGTATAGGGCCGTATGACATTTCTTTTGTTAGCCGGTACCGGAGAGATGACAAGGCACAGCCCAGTTGGAAGAGCGTGGACTAACAAGAAATACTTTGTTCTTGATTAATGGCAAGTAAGTACTTTTTTACCCAATATGAGTCTTTCCAAGCTAATCGCGGCAACTAGGGTATAAGTGCTTGCTAACCCCTCCCCTGGGAGACGCGCCGCAACTACTAATGATGAAAACAAAGCCCGTAAGTTGCTGAGCTCCAAGATTACTGATCTATTTCTTTTTTTTTTTAGTTTATTATTCCAGCCTGTAAGTATTTAATTTCGTTCTTCATGCCGCGATTGCTCCAACGGACTGGACAACTCATGATTTAGGCGGTAAGTAAATTTTGTTGCTCAATACTCACGTTGTTTACCAGCTAGCCGTCCTTCTGTGTCTTGAGTCCGTAAGTAAAAATTCGCTGCAGTCAATGTTCATTGAGATAACGATATCAACTCTGCCCTTTAGCCTGTGAGTTGGGATTCCATTCATTGGACGATGCTCCAATTAACCAGTTTTTGCTAATTCGCTGCTTAGCCCGTAAGTAGTCATTTTCAACTGAAAAGTGAGAGAGAAGCGCGCCCGGTACTAATCTTTACAGTCGACAAGTCTTGTCCATACTTGTTCTTTTGTGGCTGTTTAGCGGTACTTGGTAGCCATCACGAAGCCGAAACTTGAAGAGCCGAATACTGATGCTACAGCCCGCGTTTCCGTTGCAAGGCGCACCACAATGGGGGAGTGAGTGAGTGTACCTGGTCCAACAGCCACACAGCCTTGGTCAAGGCTTTTACGCCTAAATGGCTTTCCCTTGACTGTGTGCAAGCAAAGGCTAGGGCTGAAGGGACGCAAGACATTTTTCAATAATGAAAAAAAAAAAAAAAAAAAAAAAAAAAAAAAAAAAAAAAAAACTTGTATTTCCCTGTCTTCTCGCTTCTCCAACTATGACGAAAGTGCACCCTACGCATCGCATCACAAGTACATACATTGCTGTCCAATGTGACTCGTAACATCGATGGATGGCTCTCTCTCGGCAGTATCATACATACCCAGGCACCGGATTCTTCTTCTTCCACGCTCCTGTTGCTTGTGTCTGATACCCTCGCGCCTCGTTTCTTTTGATACGCCACAGGCCCGAGCAAAGAGTTACTGTCAGCCACTCACAGCAATACAGTTGGCTTGTTCCCGCAGGGGGCGTTCCTGGTCTGCAGCGTGCGCTGGCAACCCCGCCAGCCCGCCGAGCTACTGAGTAACAGGTACTTGCCTAAGGTTATCAATAATAATAAAAAATTAATTGACTTGCCCGCAGGTAGTCATAGTTGATACAAGCATGTATAAAAGCTCACTCTTTCTCTCCGCGGCGTGACTGGAGCATCTTACGTCAACCTTGTCCCAGGTTTGTTTCTGCTCTTCACCACATCTACATATCCTTAATCCTCAATTCTCAATTTTTAAGTCCTCTATCTAAGCTCTCTTGCTCACCGCACGACGTTATTGATTTCTTTTTTTTTTTTTTTTAACTTTTCTTTCCTTTTTGTGCCATGGAGTCGGACAAGACAATTGCATCTTTCGAACAGGCCTGTGTACGGAGCGCCCTAATCATTCCACGATGGCTACCAGGCTCAACCAGCGTTTTTTGGTATAGACGCCAAGCCTCGGAAGAAAAATTCTTCTTTTACCTCGTTGACTGTGACAATCGCCGTCGGCGGTTAGCTTTTGACCACGAAAAGCTCGCTGCTGAACTGAGCCAGCATGGGCCGCTCGTCCGAGGTGACGCATTGCCCTTTTCGTGGATCGACCTAGACGAAAACGCCGAGCACATCTTCTTCAAACACCAAGACAAAGTATGGAAGTTTGTGCAGAATGATGGCACATTGGCAGAATGGCAAGGACCCTTTTATGAAGGTCGCTTTGATCAAGGTTGCCAGGAAATGGCTTCGCCTTGGTCGCGCGAACCTGCTGCCATTACCCTCGTCAACCAGACGTCTCAGCGAATGGACTTTAAATGGATCAGCAACGACGGTGACGCTCGTTTCTGCGGCTGCCTGCATGGGGGCCGAAGCCGCGTCGTCAATTCGTGGCTTCACCACTACTGGCGCTTGGAGCTCTCCGAGTCTTCTGCGCCCAGCAGCTCGGTGGCATTCCAGGTGAAGAGCCGCCGCTGTACAGCTGTCATTCAAGATTCACCGTTGGGTCTTTCTCTTCACTGGCAGTCAGATTCTCTAATGGAAAGCGACATCATCGGCGATCAAGTCTCCGCAAAGGATACTGGCCGCCAACGCAAAGCATTTCTGCGCCAAGGCAACGTCTGGGTACGGGAACTCGACGATTCTGAGAGCCAGGTTTCTTTCCACGGCTTCTGTGACAACGAGTTCAAAGACGTATATACGTCTCCAGATGGTCAATATGCCGTTGCAATGCGCTGCAAGCCGGCGTCCAAGGTGTCGGCGCATTTTATTGATGTGATGCCACATGATCAGTTTCGGCCAAAGCTCGTCACCGAAGATTACCTCAGGGCGGGAGACAATGTTGAAGTAAAACGGCCTTGTCTATTCAGCCTCACGACAAAAGTTGAGATTCCGGTTGACGATTCCCTGTTTGCAAATCCGTACGCCATTACCAATATCGGCTGGTCGAGCGATAGCCAGAAATATTATTTCGTCTTCAACGAGCGCGGACATCAGCATCTCCGTTTATTAGAGATCAATCTAGGCGGGGCTGTCAAGCCGCTTGCTGAAGAAAAAAGCAAAACCTTTGTCGACTATCACCAGAAAACGTACTTTAAGCTTCTACCAGCCACAAAGGAACTCCTGTGGGCAAGCGAAAGAGATGATTGGAACCACATTTATCTGTTTGATTTAGATAATGGGGAACTCAAGTGTCAAATCACAAAGGGTAGATGGAATGTGCACTCGATCGATCATGTAGACGTGGAGAAACGAAAGTTGTGGGTTCGCGCGTTAGGCATCATGCCTGATCAAGATCCGTATTATGCACATCTCGTGTCGATCAATTTCGATGGCTCGATGCAGCAGGTCATTACCAAAGGCGATGGATCTCACACCTGGCAATGGGGGCCAGACCGGCGTTTCTTAATCGATATGTGGTCGAGAGTAGACCTTTTGCCACGATCGGCTGTCAGAGACGCAGAAACTGGCAAAGAAATGGTGTTTCTTCAGCAAGAGGAGCTTAGTTCCGAGGTCAAGGGAGAATGGCGTCCTGTTGAGAGATTCAACGCACCCGGACGCGATGGCAAAACCCAAATCTACGGCACACTGGTTTACCCAAAAGACTTTGACGAGACCAAGACGTACCCTGTTATCGAGTACATATATGCCGGTCCGCAAGACTTTTACACAACCAAGACTTTTCCAATTTCGTCAGATTTCCGAACTCTAGCAGACAAGGGCTACATTGTGGTCCGCGCCGACGGAATGGGTACAAACTGGCGATCCAAGCCGTTTCACGATGTATGCTACAAAAACACCAGGGATGCCGGGTTTCCCGATCGCATCGCTTGGCTGCGCGCCGCCGCCGCCGCATCGCGCCCATTCATGGACCTGACTCGCGTCGGCTGCTACGGCTACTCGGCCGGCGGCCAAAACGCCGCCGCCGCCGTCATCCACCACGCCGACTTTTACCGGGCCGCCGTCGCCGGCGCCGGCTGCCACGACAATCGCCTGGCCACGCTGCTGTGGAGCGAAATGTACATGGGCTACCCCGTCGACGCGAGCTACGACGAGTGCTCCAACGTGACGCACGCGCACAAGCTGGGCGGCGCGCTGATGCTCTGCGTCGGGGGCATGGACAACAATGTCGATCCCGTGTCCACGCTCCGCTTGGCGCACAAGCTGATAGAGGCGGATAAAGACTTTGACATGGTTCTCGTGCCAAAGGGCGCGCATCATGCGGGTGAAACGCCGTGGGCCCAACGCAAAATGTACGCCTTTTTTAGAAAGCACTTGCAAGACTAGGAACAAGTCTAGCTGCCTAGCCTCATGGACGCATGTGGAAATATCAGGTACACGGTAGCAAAGTGTGTATGGGAGCTTTTGCATGTCTCACCAACTGCCTATGCAGTATCCCTCATCTTTCGAGTCCAGAGCAATGACTTTGACAAACATCTGAGATTTTTCATTGACTCGTTTCGCGCTTTGTGCGACTGAATGATTTCCTCTGCTCACTCTGGTCAAATGCTGTGTTGAGGTATGGGAAGAACGCCGCAGTCAAAGTCGAATGCGCGAGCTGGCGAGTTTAGTACCTACAAGTAGAAAGAATATATACACGGTATGAAAGAAACAATTAGCATAATAATAATACCCAATACAGTGGTGTTTTTCACCCACTTGGGGTAGTTCTATATGTGTGGAAGTCAAATACCACGATGGCTGAGGCGTTTTTGACAAGAACTTCACCATGCGCTGTTGGTTCACTGGATGCCAAGATGCGCCAAAGATGGGGAAATTAAAGATCACGGCCCCCCTGTAGCAGGCACGTCAAGGCTGTGATAGCTGCAATGTGTAGAGAAAGTAATCGCCGTGTATATAAATAGAACAAGACAAGTGTGGTATGCTGCCCACGAATGCAAACTGAGCAAGTGGAAAATCATTTGCTATCCACAGGATCACTCACTTTACAGCCATTTCTGTATTTCCGCCGATTTCGTTAGCCAACATACCAATCCATCGAGGTTTGAAGGCTCTCGAAAAGACAAAATGGCAGGCATGCTAGTCACCGGCATGTATGTAAACTGACAAATATAGGCACATCACAAAAGCAGCCTTTTGTTCCCGCAGTCTCTGGTCACAGGTCAGTTCTACCGCCGGGAGCGGGGAGGGGAAGCGGTGCGAGATTGATCCTACGCAAAGAGGGCATCGGCAATGAAACAGTGCATGACGACCATGGCAATTATAGTGAGGATGGAGCCAACGAAGAGAGCGGCGATGACGCCAAGGTAGTCCATGTTGACGGGTAGGACAACGCGCGTGCGCAAACAGCCAGGAGAGATGAGGGAAGGAAGTGGTAGAAGGTGAGAGAAACGGAGACTGGAAGATGCAGGGCGAGACAGGGTAGCAGGGTGTTGGTTGATAGGTAGGATGGAAAAACTTTTAATACGCCACGGCGCTGCGAAGGCGGCGAGCGAAAAACTCTGAACTATGGCGGGAACAAGAAGGATTCTGCAGCGAGTCTAGAGACACGCTGAAAAAGGAAACTGAAACCATCGCAAGTCAAGTCTCAACTCCTTCGTTGTTGGCTCTCTCGCCCCTAGTAGCGTTGAGCGTAGTATGAAAACAGTGACTGGTAGACTTTGACGCCAAAAAGATGCTTGATAATTTCCGAGTACCAGGGGAAGGATTTTTGAGTTTTGCTCGAGGTAGCCACATGCTTTGGAAACACGCCGAGCGTAGGCGACTATTTCGATCTTCTGGGGGTCACACGTGTGCTTCTTTGTGTTCTCGCGGCGACATACGTCGAATAGCCCAAAGAGTATAAATCAAGTCGCAAAGTGTGGGATTGTCTTCATTACAACCAGCATTGCGACACTTGGAGCCCAAAGAGCAAGTGAAAGTAAAGATATTAGTATTATTATAGTGGGAGTTGATAATTATACGCTCAATAGTAATAAAAACTCGCTCAGACAAGCACACCGCATAGAAATCATGGCCATCTCGACTTGTAAAGGGTATCTCGAAACAGACGTTTGCGTAGAAGAAGAGGTATCTCGAGCTAGCGTCAAGCCAGCATGCCCCTTTCTTGTTTTCAGGTGCTCAGACGTGCGCGCGACCCGTGAAGCGCGAACGCACATCGCGGTGCTTCCACCAGTAACCCGCCGAGGCGAGCGCGACGAGCAGCCAGAGCAGGGCGCTGGTGAGGTCGACCCAGATGGCATTCTTCATGCGGGTGACGGCGCCGTTGCCGCGAGCGTCCTCGTGAAGGTAGAGCTGTGGTTGTTCATGTCAGTTACCAACTTTTACATTTCTCATCGGCTTTGCAGAAAGGAAGGGGAAAAGCAAATGTCGGCACATACCTTGGCAAAGACGCCAAACAGGGTAATGTTGAGGATAAAAAGCACCAGATTCCAGATAGGTGCGACGATGCCGAGCGCGTGAAAAACAAACGGAACGAGATAGGCGAGGCAGGTCACGCTAGAAAGGCTGCCGACAACGACAGCAAAAACCTGCAACATTACGTCAACTCAGCAACTCTTCTCCGTGACATTCTGCAGAGAGAGATTTTGGGGGGGCGGAAAGACGCACCCATTTAGAACCGGGATGCGAGTTGGATTCCCGCGCCCGCTGGACGTCGGTAGCGTACAGGCCAATGATGGAGAGCCCCAGCACAAAGATGAGAAAGTAGACGGCGGCAAAGCCGAGGTAACCTTTGGTGATGTTGAGACGGCTGAGCATGGCTGCGGTGTTGTCTGTATTCTGTGGCGAAGGGGGTGGTGGAGGACAATGGCGAAGAAGAAAAAGTCAGGGAGAGGGGGGAAAAGTTCGGGATGGTGGTGGTATTTGTTGTGGTGAGCTGCCGACGATGGGCTCACTTTTTTTTTGACCTTGATTTCTTCAGGGCTCGGTTCGCCTGTGACGTCAAGGAGGCACTAACTTGAGCTGGGGGTGCCTTATTAGTAGGTACCTAGTTAGCTGCGTCTGACATAGAGTGCGTCTCGGCGTGAGTCGTGCCAGTTGATGCAAGCAAGGCCGGCAGGTGGAAGGAAAGCACAAGGGAGTTGAAGTCGGAATCAACAGAGAATAAACATTCTCCCGTTCCTCTTGAAAATGTCTACATTTTTTTCTCATCTTTATTTACTGCGCCGGCCCCGACTTTGATGAGTGGTCTCACCATTTGCAGACGATGACCATCAGAGGTAGTTACGGTACCTACCTGGTAAATACACCACAACCAACCTTTTTTGGGATTGTGTACCTTACATTAGAGGTAACGTTAGGTAGGCCTCACAGTGCCAACCAGCCCTAATAAGATGGTACCGCGAGGCCCTGTGTGGCCCGTCCCGACGCCAATCCTCTTTTGGGCTGGCACGCTCTTCTTGGTTGTGTGCAAAGTTGCTGCCATTCGGTGCCTGCCATCCAACAGCTGTCTTTCTTTAAATCTAATTTGGCCTGAAGGGTTGACACCGTTTTTTACTTCACGTTGGAACTAGTACAGACTGAAACGTCAACCACCACATGAGTCCTCGACGACCGCCCCGTCCTCGGGAAGCAATTCAGACTCCGAGCTGCAATCGGTCACCTCGACGACACCCCATTATCTTACCTGCCAACGCAGGACCGAAGACAGAGAAAGAATTTACGCATGATAATCAAGGAAGCTGCAAGGGGCTGGCCGAGGTGCTCGAGGCGACGGCAAGGTATTTGGGCAACCCGCCAACATACTTGGACAGTTCCGAGAGAGCGAGTCGAGCCATAGTGGTAAACGCTAGTGCAGTAAGACTTGGAACGCACCATTTCCCGTGCAGGCGTGTAAAAGTACAGTCAATTGCGTGAGTCCTTTCACGTGTTGTACATGGCTAATATACAATGCCCTGCATGCACTTATGCCAACAGCCTTAAATATATACACATCTCCCACTCTACCACATCTACGGCACCGACTTGGGAATTTTGATCATGCCCCGCTTGCGATCGAGATGCGGCGCACCATAGCGCGATCCTAATCCCTTGGGTGAGCGCCCATCCTTGCCCACATCGTCCACGTTCATCTCGCGGAAGCGAAACTCGTACCGATCCGACCTGACGCGCGTCGTGGCCGCCTCCTCGGCTTCCTGCTCCGCGGCCAGCTTTTGGGCAAACTCATCCTCGCGCTGGCGCTCCGCCTCAGAAAACGCGCGCCAGTTGGCCTTGCGCTCCCCGGGCTTGGCCACATTTCGGCGCTCCATGTCGATGAGGCCCGTCTGCGGCGAGCGCTTGTCGACGGACAGCATATTGTCGTGAAACGCGGCCGCCGCGTCCTCGCGCGTAAACTCGGTCGACTCGGCTACGGGCACAAAGAGCTGCTGCATCGTGTACCGGTGCACGTGAATGTCGTTGACCGGCTCAAACGGCTCCTGCCCGGGCTCGCCGGGTGAGAAGCCCCATTTGCGGAGTAGTCCGTGGACGGCCTTGGCGTAGGGTGTCGCGAGCTTTTTCCCCTGTTGGACGTTAGCAACGGCAGTCCCATTGCGTGTGCGCGGGTGGCAAGTATGAGGTAATGAGCTGCAGTCAGGCGTAAAAGTGTAACCATTTTAATGTCTTCAAGACTAATCGAAAATTTTTAAAAAGTAATTTCATCATGCAAGCGGGTCGATGAGGACAAAATATGAGTTTGCAAGAGATAAAAGCCCAGCATGACTTACCGAATCAGTCCACTGCTTCTGTACCTCCTTTAGTCTCACAATGGCTGCCACACGACGCACATCGAGACCCATTTCGGCCGCAATAGCCTTGAGCGCCTGTCCATCCTTCATGGCCCGCTGATAGATGAGGCGCCTCGTCGAGTCGCCAACAACCTTCTCGCTGCGAAACAGCGGATTGTTTGGAAACGGCACGTCTCGGCGGTGGCTCAGCGAGCCCGGGCCGGTGTTGTTGGCGAGCGCCTGGCCCCTCTGGCTATTGATCCACGCAAACATTCGCCGACGTGCGGCGCTGCTCTTTTCGCAGCACGGCGTCGTAGAAAAGGCGCGCGCCTGTGAGGGGGTGGGAGTGGTCGTGGTGCGTGGCCGGCTCGCGGATAGGAGAAGAGCATCGGCGGCGGCCAGCGGCGCGCGGGTGCTGCCGACGCGTGGAGGCATTATGGAGCAGGTAGGAGGGAAACAATCGCTAATAGAGGAAACAAAACGGTATTAAAAGAAAAGAAAAGGAATCAGGAGGATGCAGACATGCTAGGGCCCTCAATTGGGGCAGATGGCTGGGCACGCGAGAAGTTGATCCTGCTAGGAGAATTTCTGGTCGGAGCTTCGAGTAGATTTACTTAGAGTGGGTCCGGAACGGGGTGCGGCGGCTTGATTATCCGGCCTTGTCGTTTTGGTCAGGAACTAGTTAGTGAGAGCTACCGAGTACGGCGATGCTATACACGACCAACACAGGAAAGAAATAGAGAAAAGGAACGCAAGGTATATGAATTAGATGATTTCATTGTGTTTTTTTCTAGCAAAAAAAAGGAAATTGATTGTATTTCCACGAAAAAGGCCCCCAAAGCAAGCAATGTGAGCTGCATCCCGCGTGGCTCTATGCTCCCAACTACATACCAAGGTATAATGTGCTATCCACATGAAATTGTAAACTGAATTGAAAATTCGGGATCAAAAGGCGAAGAACGGTGCCCAGATCGCACATATTCTCCCCACACTTTCAAAGTCCAATATTTCTAAACACAAAGTTGCATTTTCTTGGGCGTATATTGATAAAAGAGTAACGTCTCGCGCGTTGGATGGGATGTGGTCGTCTTGGACATTTGATGCGAATACCGGCCGTTGATGCATCATGCGGCGTGCGCAATATGGTCGGGTGCGTAGATTAAACTTGGGCAGCAAGCGAAGAGCGAGATTTCTTAGCCTTGCTCTTTGCTGCCGCTGCCTTTTTATTGGCTTCCTCTTCAGCGAGGGCAAATGACTTCCAGGCGCGCCAGCCGTCAAAGTCGATGAGAGCCTGCATGCATCCCCATTCCGTGACTTTTCGCTCAAGCCAAACAAAGTTGACGGGCTGCACATGATTAGCGGTATTTCACCGTGAGTGACGGCACAGTACACACCTTTGTCAAAAAGTCATTGCAGCCGGCTGCGAGGGCTTCATGTCGGTCACTTTGCAATGAGCTGGCTGTCAGTGCCACAATAATAACTGGCCCTTTGAAGTGATGTCGATTTTCGAGGCGGTCTTTATCGTTTAATTCGAGAGCGAGTTCCTCTTGAGGGGTGGTGGGTACCGAGGAAAAGACGCCAATCGAATTGACTCGCTCCAGTCTGCGAATCTCGCGGGTAGCCTCGAGACCGTTCATGACGGGAAGTTGGATATCCATGAGAACCAAGTGGAAGCCGCCGGTCCGCCACTTCTTGACAGCTTCCCGTCCGTTGGTGGCGGTCTGCCAGCGGACCTTTAGGCGTTTGACAAAGGCTTCCAAGAGCTTGAGGTTGATGGGGTTATCTTCGACTATGAGTATGCTAATGGGAGGAACTGCTGCCACCACAGCACTACCAGCAAAATCGACATTCTTTGGGCGTCGCTTGGGACGGTTACTGGCTGATCGTGTCTCGAGCATCCGGGGCGACGGGATACCGAGGCGACCGGAGGAAGAGTACACGTGTTCGTGGCCAGAAGATGGCATAGGTACGGAGGTAGTGCCAGGAGGCATGCCAACGGGATCTGAAGAGCTTGAATGAGTGCGGGAGTGGGCTAGCCGAGGGTGGAGTTGGTGCGTACCATGGCTATAGTTACCATGACTTCCATTCATGGCCGACGAGGATGTGTGTGTGCGCGCGACTCGAGGACGGGCGGTCTGTTCGCGATGGACACGAGGGCGCAAACTTCCTGGTGACGGGGGCAGAGGAATGTGACCAGTTCCTAGGACGGCAATTGAGTGTGATTGGGAGCCGTGGGCAGCGGTGGCCGGCATGGCGAGCTGCATATGCGGCGAGGGCAGAGCTCCGACGGGAGGGAAATAGCCTTCACCGGACTCAAGCGGCCGAACATCATCGGTGTAGTATATCGCGGCGGTGGTATGGGGAATGTGGTGCTGCTGTTGGTCGTGTCCGAGTTGGACCGGATGCGGCGAGGCCTTGGGCGTCCTGCGCGGGATATCGATGAGAATGGCGTCGTCTACTGTTTGGCCTCCGGGGAAAAAGTTGTCAAGAGTCCGGCACATGTGCTCGTCGGGCTGCAGTAGGCGGTCCTTTTGGTCGCGGGGGTGGACGCAAAGATGCAGGTCGGGGGCATCAAACGTCTTGCCGAGCGAATTGGCGTACTTGCGGAGGATGATGTCGCGGACATCGTCGACAAGATCGTCCTCGGAGATGGTGATGAGGGTAGGCGAGGCACCGGGCCGGCGAACCCAAATCTTGCGGGCATTGACCATGGTGGGCGGCGAGGGGATGCCAAACTCGGGAGGAGGATCGAGGACAAAGTGCGCCTGGGGAGGCGTCTTGACCTGGCGGACGGCAGGGCCGGAGCCACTGGATGGCCGCTTCGCGGCAGGAGGGCGAGATGAATGCTCGGACACGGAGCAAGAAGCAGCAGCAGACGATTGGCAGATGCGGCTACGCGTCGAGGTGGATGGCGCCGGCGGCGGTGATGGTGCGGCAGTTGAGGAGGAGGAGGCGGTGCCAATGGGGGCGTGGAGAGGGTGGACACGGGGATCTGTGTACGGGTCGCCGTGCTCGCCGGGGTAGCGCTCGGGGGGCCGCAGCTTGCGAAAGGGCTCGGTGCTGAAGTTTTCAAAGATGCTGTGAAGAGTCGGAGGGGTGGCGCAGGTGCCGGGACTGCTATTCTTGTCGCGGGCAGATGGTGATGGCAGCAGAGCAGGATCGAAATAGAGAGGATCCTGATGAGAGAGACGCTTGAGACGGTCATGCAGCTCGAGGCGTTGATTGTGGAGAATTTGGGTGTCAGTGGAGGTGCTATAGCCGGTCGAGGGACCTGCGGGTGCTGAACGAAGACCTGGGTCGGGGGGTACAGGGGGTGAGAGTGTTGAGAAGGGTGCTACTAAGAGGGGTGCAGGGAGCGTAAAATGCGCTAAATGTGCTGGACTGGCCGCTGAGGATTCAGAGACATCAGTGTCAACACGGGCGCTTTCTGGGGAGCTTTCACTGACTTTGGAGCTCTGTCCAGTCGTCCCAGCCGCTATATTGACACAACCTTCAGCGCATTCGGGCCCATCCCAATCATATTTGGCACTTCGTCTGCCCATTTCCGCAGACATCGTCGACTTCGGGCGGGGTCCTGGCAACGCATCCCCCCCGTCCATGATTGTCGCTCGCGGTGGCCGAGCTGACGACGACGTGGAGATGGGTGGCGGGCTTGATGCTTCTTTGGCGGCCGATGGACTGCATCTTTCGACCTGTCTATTGGGCCGTTGTTGGATGGATTGTGACTGACTCGGCTGAAGCTGTTGTGTTTGTTGCTGCGAACTTGAACCCGTCGACGACTCTGCGTCTGTTCCCTCCTCACTCGGCCGACTAGTTGACGAGCTGTGTGAGACGCCAGAAGCCGAGTTGTGACGGCGCAGCAAAAGCCTCTTCGACTTGAAGCGCGAGCTCAAACCCGGCAGCATCCCGACGCACCAGGCAACGAACGGGCTGGCTGTGAGACCACGCCAGCGTATAAACGCAGAATTCACCAGAAACAAACGTTTAAAGGTAAATATCAAGAGTTGAAAATGAGAAAGCATGAAAACGGCTGGCACGAAACCAAACGAAACGTTGGGTCTGCGACTGGCAACAAACGATTCACGACGGAGCTGGCCGGCTCAGCCATGCAGCTAAGCTGCACCGAGCAGGTATATGAGAAGCAACAAAGAAGAACGCGAGGATATGCAAAGGGACATGCTACGCTGGCAGGCAGAAATAAAAGCAAACTGGCCTGGTACTCACAAAAAATAACAAGAAAATTATAAGCCGAGTCTCCCACATGGCTTGCCCAGCATCGCACAGTGACACAACACACCAAGCCAGCCCAGTTAGGTTGCCCAATTCCCGCGACCGTTTTACTCGGGCGAGACCCCTGCATGGCCCCCCTCTAGGCAGACATAATCAACAGTTCACTCACGTCTTACAGCTCGACAGGCAAGGGTTCTGCCAGCTCTCGCCGGCGAGGGCCCCTTGTCAAGCGCATGAAGGGGCTGGACAGAGGACCCTTGGGCGGCCAAATGCGCCAATGACATTGCCATGCGCATCGGGCCCTTGCTCTCCCAGTTTGCCAAGTCTCTTTCTTCTTCGTCTTTCAATCTCGATTTCTACAAATGGAGGTTATTTCCCGTGCTGATCCAGGAGAAAAGGAGAATTGCGGCCGTCTCATCTTGACCTTTTTCACCCTCACATGGCAGCCCATCGGACCGTCACACCAGAAAAACGAATGCACTCTTGAAGAAATAACATTTGCCACAGGCCTGCATATATAGATGAAACATGCAACCTGCAGACGTTTTATGACCACCTTTTCCTCTCTTTTTTTGTTCTCTTTTCCCTCCATCTTTTCCCGCCCCTCCTGTGCTGCCTTTTTGACTCTTCCCTCTCGGCTCCAAAGGCTGCCGTGCAACGCCGGCCAAAAGCCGGGACCGGTGTGGCGCAATACAGAGAGGTGGCTTGGTCCAGAGACAGACACTTCTGTGCGACGCTTGACAGCAAAATGTGAGTTCTGACGTGTTTTTTGTGTAAAGAACCTCTAACAAAACGGCAACGAGCGATGCGACACGCCTGTCATACACGGGCGCCTGCCATACATGGGCGCCTGCGATGCCTGCAACCCTAATGCAGCGTGAGCTTGTGGTGTGCGCGCCACGCTTCGACCGTGAGACAGGCAACTCGCATGGCATATGGTCTGCATAAATTTTCTGCAGTCATTGTTCATGCTGCAGAAAGCAGAATGGCAACAGAAATGGCGGTGTTGAGTGAGCTATATCCTCGTTGAGAATGTGGCGTTTTTTCGGTGAGAGCGCCATGAGAAACTTGCCTGCATGTGCCTTATTTCCTGGTTCTGAGAGCCCGCTGAGGAATCTCACAATGTTATCTGTATCTAATCAAGATTTCAAGGAAACGATTCTGATGGATCTCTTCTGCAGCGCCTCTGCCCGTGTCCGCGTCGTAGCACCGACTCAGAGCAAGGCTTGACTTGCATCCAAAGCCACTGCTTCCATGCCGCCTGAAAACGCAGCTGCACAAGACTTGGCAGCGTGACGCTCTTCACAATGAGCCAGACAGCCTCTCCTCGCGAGTATTAGCCTCATCCGCCACGGAGCGTCTCGGTCTGTCCCCGCCTTGGGCAAGGTTGCAGTTTCGAGAGCTCGGCGGGTGGCAAACGGTGAACATGCACAAGTACAGATTCACACACTTTACAGTGAACGAGTGTTTCGGTACTATAGTTCATCGGCCGACTCTAGCGCTGCATAGGAGCATAGGTAGGTAAGATTCGCCCCTGCCACAGTGGGCTATCTTACATATAGTTGTGTAATTCGCCACTCTGCATCGCCCAATCTTGGCACACAAGTACTTCTTACTGCCCAACACATCCCTGTATAGCTGATGTTGCTATTTTACACTTTGAAGATTTGTTTGGAAAAAAGTCTCGAGGTCGTGCCGCAAAGAACTCTTGTTGAGAGACTGCACCGCCACGACAAGCCGGTGAACAGGACACAGGAAGCTTTACTGTCGCGTTTGCCATATTTCACGAAAAGTAAGAATTGGATACACATCATCACTGCTGAATAGAAGCAAAGATTGAGGCTGAAACATATTGCCTGCGAGTAGACACTGCATGCCGTAGTTGAAAAATTTAGCTCTGCGGTCCAGCCAATCTTCTCTAGCTACCAAATCCATTCTACGGAGAAGGTGCTTGGCGTAGATCTGCTGTTACACCCAGACACTCTTCTCAATCACGTACGAAGGAAAAATATACGGAGACTTTGAATTTCGAAAGGAAGTTTATTTAGCACACTTGAGTTCAATTATCTATTCAGATGGCCCGTTAACAAGTTTTGATATTGAATTAGCTTGATACTAGGCGTTGGTTGATGTGAGGGCAAGACACGAACAGTCTACTCGCACCTCAAGCAGCAAAAACAAAATAGGCTTGGAGAGTCTGACTTGGAAGTAGATGGCAATGACTGAATTCATTGATGCTCCCGAAAGGCTTGTTGTCACTACCAGTCGTTTCTCTCGTGGTACTATTAGCGCTCGCCGAGGCTCACATGGAACAACATTCACATGACACAACTCGTAGACGAGTACTGCGAGCGAATGCAGAGCAATTTTCTCCTACATATCGAACATGCCAAAAAGATGAGGTGGCAAAGATAATTGTGTTCCACGACTTCTCTTATCATTAGCGAGGTAAAGCAAATGTACAGGTGTATATTCGCCATGGTCACCATCAATGAAAACGCCTCCCAATTTCAATTTTTGATGAGGCCTTCTCACAAGCCCTCTCACCAGCCCGCCTTCTCCATGCCTACACAAAGGTAGTGAACGGTGTTTGTTGTTAGTGCGCTAACTCGCCTTCACTTTCTGAAATAAATGCCAAGAGAACCAAACTCGTCTTTTCTAGAGTCTCCTGGAAACGGAGAATAAGTGTAGTGATGCCCCATCTCCGTGACCCGAGTCGAACCCTCGTCCGTGGTCCACGGCCTGTGATTGTTCTAGTCAGTTTTTCAACGTCACACATCTCGACCAGCTGCACCTTTAGCCGCTGGTAGATGCACCAAAGTACACAGAATCATGCGAACAAGAAAATGGATCCAGACTCACGAGACACGCATATCCTCGCCAGATATAGGCTCTATTGTATAATCCTTCCCCTCTTCACCTTGCCTGTCGGTCTCGATTCTGTTCCAGACCATGGCCGCCGGCCAGCCCATGTCCGTCACGACCTGCCTCACCGGGATGTTTGGCCTCACGCTAAACACCAGCGTCGCCTCGTCCACCTCGAGGAAGCCCTTTGGATCCTCGAGCACCGTGAATCCCAGCGCCGCCAATAGCTTCTTTTCCTCGGCCGCGTATGCGGGGTCCTGAGCGTAGCACGGCACCGTCTCCCCAAGGGCGGCGGCCGTCGTCGTTGTCAGAGCAGCAGCCATTGTGAGTGCGGCGGCATGCTGGAAGGCGGAGCGCCGCACCGACACGAGGAGCTCTTCGCGGGTCGTCTTTTCCCAGTCGTCGAGACGACCGAGGCCAAAGCAGACGATTTTTCGAATGGGCGTGCGCAGCGCGGCGGCCGAGGTGGTGAGGATCGAGGTGAGGGATTGGCAGGCGGCGCTCTGCAGCCACGACGCTTGATGCGTGCGGAACGCGGCCTCGAGGTCGGCGAGCGGCCAGCCACTGGGCGTTGCGGACTCGGCGTATGAGAGATTCACGGGCGTACGCATGTTGAGCATAGTTTCTGGAAACTTTGTAGAGATGTGCGTCATTTGCTGGTGATTGGTCCAGCGGATCACGTATACTTGACTAGAATAACTGTTGCTGTGGTGTTAGCATCCGTAGCTTTTGTCATTGTCAAGACGAAGCAATACTGGGGGTAATAATGGAATAGTAACACCTAACAGTGCAGGACGAAGGTAGCAGCAAGCTGTGCATGTGGCAGGTTCACCACGTATACCTACCATTCACCAGGGCTGGATGGGTAGACCAGCGGCCAGCTACCCTCGCGCCCTATCACGTCCTTGAGTGTGACTGTGCCACCACTCTCTGTTCCCGCCAGCTTCAGCGCGTCAATCTGTCGGTCCAAGCTTTCCACCGTGTCCCGGGGAAAAAACAGCTTCCCCGCTTCGTATGCAGCAATGTAGTCTTGCGCAAACTGCTTGTTTGCGGCCACTTGATGAAGGATCCATGGTTTGTCCTTGAATTCTTCCTCCAGTTGGCGAGAGGCTGTCTCTACCCTGTTGTACAGCATTTGCAGCCGGGAATCAATAGGTTGGGTCATGGTCGAGAAACGAGAAACGAACTGAATAATTCGTGCCCGGGGGGGTGGGTTGGTTGATGCACTTGAACGGGCCTCGCGTATGTAGGTTGGTTGTGAAAGCAGCGCGGGGCGGAAGTTTGAAAACTCCCTGCTGGAACTGGCTGCGTTGGCGGGGGTGCACCTCCCTCAGGAGTGCACCTACCTCAGGAGTGCATCATACGGACTCTGGATTTTATTTCTCCTTGGGAATTACGTTCCGCAGGCTGCGAGGATGAAGAGCATTCGGTGGTACAGGTACGTTTCGTGCGTGTGTGTTATCTTGATATGGTGCGTTACACATTTGATCTCGGTTTTATAAGCGCAGATATTCAAGGCGCGCATCAGTCCCGGCAGGTGAGCCTGATAAAGGCCCAGGGGAGCAAAGGAAGATGATGGAAACACACAGCAAAAAAAAAAAGAAAAAAAAAAGATGATGGTTTCATTTTCTGTAATCCATCATTCATATCTCATATTTCCGCCACTGATGATGCCATTCATGTGCCTGTACGGATTATGCTGCTAGCCGCTGCTCCATCACTGCCGCCAACAAGCAGTTCCCACGTAATCCGTACGTTCCACCATCTCCCATTAACCTCTCATCTCCATCCACAACATTGCCCAACAGCATGCCCATCTCATCACCGGCCGCCGCTTCGCCAAATGTCGAAGCCAATGCAGCGATCGGCAGCCTCACAGACAAGCCCGTCCCTCGCCTGCGCAAATCCGCCTCGCACCTCGCGCAGGTGCAGGTCCAGAACCGCCGGCGCGACTATCTCCACCGCCACCCAAGCTACTTTGACAACATTGAACATGAACTCGCCGGTGCGTTTCCCTTTTTTTTTTTTTTTTCCATCTTTGAAAAATAAAATACAAAATATGAAACAATAAATAATAATAAAAAATATAAAACATGGATAAAGCGCTGTAAAGCTGACCGGCACGGCCACAGACCCCATCCTGTACGAACGCCTCGTCAAGCGGCACCAGTCCGCCGCCGAGCGCGAGGCCGAAGGCCGTGCCAAGGGCTACGGCCGCACTCTGGAAGCAGATCTCGTGCGCGGCGAGACCAAGCTGGCCACCTTGCGCGATGCGCAAGAGCCGTCTCCGGCGGGGGGCCTCGAGGAGGAGGCGTGGCACCAACCTGCAGAGTCCAAAGCGCAGGGGCTGGAGCTGTGGCGGCTATTCTTGACGGATCGGTTCGTGCGGGGGCGTGATGCAGAGTTTGCGTACGAGGCGGTGGATGGGAGTGAAGAGTATGATGGGCTGACGAGGAGGGAGGCGGAGGAGCAGTGGTTTGATGACGAGGAGCCGATGAAGGTGGAGGATGCTGCGCTACTAAAGGGTGAGACGGGCATTCAGGATTTTTAACGAGGCAATGTATAATTGTGTAAAATTATAATGAAATTGTATATCTGGTATCGGTCAAATCAAACGCTAGTATATCAGTGTGTCTATATGTATCATGATTCGTTTTCGAGCGCATTTTCTCGGTCGTGTTTATATTGACCATGGATCATGTCATTCAGTCAATCCACCACACCCAGCCTCATCTTATTCAGCGCATTCTCGTACTTCGCCGGGCTATGGTCCGTCAACATGCTCGTCCCGAACCGCGGCTCCAGGAACCTCGTCTCCACGTCGCGCACATATTTCAGAATAACCCTCGTCGCCGGCCGTCCCAGCAGCCCCTCGCCATTGAGCAAAAACGCCTCGCGCCGCAGCGCCGGGTAGCTCTCAATCACAAACACCTCGCCTGGCGGCACGAGCCTCTCGCACGTGAAATTCTCGCGCAGAGCCGCCAGTGCCGGGAGCATCCACTTGTCCTCGTCGTTGCCGGGGACTGCGCGGGACTCGGAGCCGCCGTGCCACGCATCGGACAGATTGCCTTGGATCGCGGCCCACATGCGCTTGCGCATGTCCGCCTTGGTCGCGTTCTCCTTGTCTTTGAAGGCGAGCGTGAGGGCCTGAAAGTCATGCAGAATTCCCAGAGATAGGTGCGGGACGAGGTCATCGCCGTGCACAACAGTTGTGATGAGCCCACGGGTGATTTTGCGGAGCTTGGGTGACATGACGCCAGGAGAACCGTACGCGTAGACGTGGATGCGACGTCCGGCGGGTATAAAGACTTCGTTGTGTATGTTATTGCTAGACCTCCCGTCGGTGAGCATCTTTTTGAACGCAGCCTCGGGAGCCGTGACAAAGCCCGGACCATTGGGGTTTGCTTCGGCCAGCATGACACCAAGGAGAGCTGTTACTCCGCCCCCAAGAGAGTGACCGCAAAGGACCAGGCCGTAGTCGGGAAATTCAACGAGGGCTTCTTTGAGCGTGACCAAGACGCGACCGTCACCACCGTAGAGTAGACGTCGTGCAGAGGCATGCACACCTTTATGCACTTTGTAAGAGCGCTTCTTCCAGACGAGATCGTCGTAGTCGCACGTCATGTCCGCCATGACATCTTCAAAGCCAAGCGTGCCGCGGCAAGCCAGCACCACGGCCTTGGCTTCGTGATCAAGAGAAATATAGTGAACGAGCGGTACACCGGTGCCAGTAGCACCAGTGGAGTCGCTTCCGCCTTGGGGATCAACAAACGAGGCGAGTAAAATGTTTCCGGTGTTGGACTCGGTGTGGTGAGCAAAGTGGCGCACATCTTGATGAATCCCATCCCAGCTGGTCATTTTCGGCATATTGTTGGAAATGCCCAGAAACTTCAGGAAATGCGATCCATAGCATGCCGATGAGAAGCGCATATATCTGGTAATATTGGGAAGCAGATGCCCCTCTGGGAATGTGCCGTCCACAAATCCTTCTTGGCGTAAAGTGTGCAAGGCATCGGCAGCGCTGTAGGTGCTCTTTTTATAATACGATGACAGAACAAGCGAAGTCTGTGAGTCGTTTGTTGCGACGCTGTATATGCTGGGTGCGTGTGATCCGCTGCGGCGGTGACCTCTCATGGGCGAGGCTGGAACAGTGGTACCGAGTAGCGAGCCTCGCCGTGATCGAAAAGTAGAATCTTGTACAAAGGGCGAGTCTTTTGTGAGAGTCGGCGAGGGCGGTTTCATACCACCGGTGACGACATTAAAGCTGCTTTGCGCGATTGAGTGCCGTCTGTCGGATAGCGATAGGTAGCTGGCGCGGGACGAACTGCGATTCAATGGCTCCGGAGTTGCGAGAGATCTCCGGTTGGCAATTGACCGTTCCTGTGATGCTTTGGTAGGACGATTGTGCAGTGCTGTTACTTTCTGAGATGATCCAGCACGACTACTGGCGGTATTTCCTTGTCTTGCTCTTGAACCGTTTTCGAGGCCATCCTTGTTCCACATATTTGAGATGGACTGGCTTCCCTCTCTGAGAACCTGTTTGAGACCAGGTTTTTTGTCTACAGAACGGTTGATACTATCCGTCTTTTTCTTGTGTGAAGGACTTTTAGTATGCTGCGCGTTGGCGTTGTTAGTCACCCCAGCAGCGGGCTGCCTCTGACGTTTCTGGTTCGCAGTGGGCTCAGGTTTGCGGGTCGGCAATCTTTTCGGTGTTTCAGCGCAGTTCTCTTCACTGCTGGGAGAAGCAGGAGGAGATTTTGTGTTGTCATCGTCGACGTCTTTGGGTGGCGGCGAGGGAGCAAGCACGGGCAGAAATGTGCCAGTGGCTGGGTCGTACTGCATTGGCGTAGGAGATTCTTTGTCGCTCTCAATCTCACCTAGAACTGAACCCGTTTCCATGTCGTCGCCTCCTTGCAGGTTCTTGACGCGAAATTTATCGTGCTCTATTTTATAAACGACTCGGTAAGGACCATCATTGTCATGACCTGGATATGAAAGACGCTTCGATCTGGACACTGGCGCAGTTGACTCGATGATTTCGGCCCCCGGTGGCGTGGGAAGAACAGGAAGGCACCCTTCGACCTCGACTGTAATAGTCTGAACTGTTGTGACGTAGCTGGAAATGGTAACCTTTGCTTCAGGCGGCAGGGATTGTGTGATGTGGCTCTCCAACTGCGCCAGGGCCTCCTCATCCTGGGAGCCTCGACGGGAAGCTTCATGGTTTAACGCCGGCGCATAACCGCGCTGCAAAGCTATCTTGTCGTCAAATTCAACGCGGTCGCCATCGTTGAGCACAACGACATCCCAGATGACTTCCTCAAAGGCATTTCTGCGCGCCTCTTCCTCGGGCAATTTGCGGCAGGCTTGCTGTAAATAAGCCAGGGCACTAAGAGCCAGTGTCAGGTCAATGACGCCGACGCGCTCGCCCCGGAAGCCGGTAACCGGATTCCGAAATTCCCGGCGCATGAGAGTGATGATGCTGGCGACAGCACGAGAAGAGTCTGTCGAGCCAAGGAGCTTATCCAAAGACGAAAGGAGAAGCTGTGACGTATGCGAGGCCAACGAGAGTGTTGTGCTGGTCAGGCGAAAGCTGGCCGAGGTCCAGAAAGCGGCTTGTATAACTGCGTAATGGAGGCCCTCCAAGCTGCGTTCGAGTACATTTTCAGCGTCTGCGGCAGCGAGGCTGCTCTTTGCGTGATCCAAGGTGTCCTTTCCGGCGCGAGTTAGAACAACCTCGACTAGGCCACGGGCAAGTTCGAGACTGGATAGGGTTGTGAAACGCGCGGCATTGAGTCCATATCCGCCGACAACGGAACCTATACGAATGGCGAGGGACGTTGAGCGCGTCGCGAGACTAACGGTCGAAGCTATCGGGCCCGGCAACAACGTCGGACCGGGGCTGTGTTTTGGTGTCTTGCCGGACGCCATCTGCGCCAGGTGAATCTGTAATGGCGTTGTAGCGAGCAAGAGGTGTTACAGACATGTCACGGGCGCGGATGGTTTAATGGGTGCAGTCGAGGTCGGCCAGGCAAGGAAGGGAGAGTATAGGAAATGGAAAAACCAAGAAATCACAAAATAAAGATTCAACGAAATTAAGGGAATTCAGGAACGTGGCGAATTATGCGAGTCTGAAGAAAGTCTGGAGATCATGTTTTGAAACTAGTGAAAGAGGCGGCGAGGCAAGCATGTGAAAGCATTCGCGGAGGACGCTAATCATTGTGGTGGCATAGAGCAGTGGCGGTAGGATGCGGCAAGGTTCGGACACCGTAGTGGTACCTTTCGGCACGCGCCGTAGAAAATCATCTCCAAGATTAGACGGGATGAGATGAGTGGTGTCGATGAAGCCTCGCGGGAGTCGTAGAGCCGTCGTTGGATTTGTTTGTTTGCCAGTTGCAGTTGACGAGTTCGACTGGAGCTGACAGCAAAATGACAGTGCACAGTACGGGCACGGTAAAGACACGGTGGCGGCGCCAGCATTTCAGACACAAAACACGTGGCTGGGCTGGTATGCACTTGTAATGAGATCAAGCACGTGGAATGATTGTTTATTTTTTATCGCGAACAAAGGGCATTCTTTCCACGCGAAACACTGCAAAGAATGATGGTGCTACGACTTCTGAGGGCATGACCTGCTGGGTGCGTACTCGCCCAGTGTGATGATGCTTCCTGACGGGAGCTGTTGGATATTGACACGGCGCGTTGAGCGGCATACATTTAGCCGTCACTACCTTGATTTGTTCATGGACGACAAATAGACACCCAAGTTGTTCCTTTGCATGCGGGAGTGCGTGAGTGCGCAGGTACGCGGGTGCGCCTAGGTGCTGAGGTGCCGGATTGCTGAGGACTGCCGACTTGATCAGGTTATGATGCGTATCTAGGCATTGCGCAACCTGTCAATTGCCCAGGATTGCTTTATAATAACGGGGAGGTGTTGGCGGCCACAGCCCAAATGGAAATAGGAGGGGCAAGGTGATACTTTATCGATAGGCCAAAGGGGCAGATATCACAAGTCCCGCAGCGCACCGGGGATGTGCGGCGCGTTAGCCGTAGCGTTCAAGGTAATACAAAAGAGCAACCGTTGGTCGCAGACAGGTTGGGCTGAGCAATACGATCTGTTGTGCCTGGAACAACGTCATTCAGCATAATAAAGCCACGCTATTCTTCGGTAAGTACGGCGGACGATAACGCAAAATGTGCTAAATAGGATTTTCAGAAAATTTCTAGCCATCCACACTACGCCCACCCGCCCATCATCTATTATATATACCCTATATTACTATATACAGGTATTATGCTTACTAGGTAATAGGCTTAAAAAAAAAAAACTTTTTTTCTTATTTAAAAGTATATAAAAGTACATAAAAGTATATAAAAGCCTAGATTATTTATAGTTCTAATCTCTAGAAAGAAAGTATATAAAAATATATAAAAGTATATAAAAGTGTATAAAAGTATATAAAAATAATAATACTAATCTCTAAAAAGAAAGTATATAAAAGTATATAAAAGCGCATTTACTTTCTATTTCTAGATTTATAAGTAAAAGTATATAAAGAATAGTAATTATATATAAGTTTATTATTCCTTTATTAATTACCTATAACTAGTATAGTATTATCCTATATATATATTACTAAGTAAGCCTTATTAATACTATATAGGGTTAATAAAAAATTTTTTTTTTCTACCCTACTAAATATTTTTAAACTCTAGTATTATTATATATTAATAAGGAAAATAAAATAAGCTCTATTTACTAGTTATACCTAGATTAGCTAAAGCTTAACGCTAGTAGCTATGTTAAGCTAAAAGACGACTCCCTCTTTAAGTAGCCTAAAAGAATTAATAATATACTAATTCTAAAGCTAGTAGAAGTAAGAAATAATCCACATAATACTACTTCTTTTATAGCCTTCTATCTAATCTATATAATCTATTAAGCTAGCTATAAATATCTCTAAATTATTAAAGACGCTAAGAAATAGAAAGTAAGTACTAGTCTTCTTATATTTTTATATACTTTTATATACTTTCTTACCCTAAAATATAAGAAATAAAAAAGTAAATAAAAGTATACTTTTATATACTTTTATATATAAAAATATAAGAATATTTATATTTTTATTTTACTATCTTTAACACACTTTTATATACTTTTACTAACTTTCTTATAGCTAAAGCGCCTTTTAACTCTAAATACGAAGATAAGTTATAATTAGGGAATATATATTATTAAGGCTAGATAACTACGCCTACGCTAGGCAGAAGGCATTTTATACTAGATCTATAGTAAGGAGTAGGAGGAAGATAATAAGTATACTAATTATTAAAAGAGTAATAGCGCTTTTATTAGTTACTTCTAGATTAAGGAGATAAGCCCTAGCTATATAAACTATATATACTATTCCTAGGAAAAAATATACTATATAAGAGATCCCGCTCTAAGTAAGTAATTATCCTATACTTTCTTCTAAGTTTAATCTTACTTATATCCTATAGCTCTAAGCCAAATATAGTCACGTAGACTATACTATGTGATTAATAATAAGGTTAGTTACTAGTTATTTATTAAGGTAGTAAAGATAAGAGTGCCTAATAGTAAGCCTAATATAAATAGATTAGGCGTTTAAATTAGGAATAGATAAGTTAGTTTAGGCTATAAATACCTATAATAAGTTATAATAGTAATAAGTAAACTAAGAAAGAAAATAAAAACATATTACCTTTTATTTATATTTATATACTTTTATACCTAAAATTAGTAGAATCTTTTATATACACTTTTATACACTTTTATATACTTTTAAATAAGAATAATAAAGTTTTTTTTTTATTAAACTTATTTTACTTAGTATATATATATAAGTAAAATATAAGGATATATACACTTTTATATACTTTTATATATATTCGTTCTAGAGATAAGTAATATAGGTTATATATGTTTTTATATACTTTTATATACTTTTATATATAAAAAATATATATTTTTTTTTTTTTCCTCATTTTACCTAGGATATACGCGTAAGTAGAAAGGGTATTTTCGTATACTTTTATACACTTTCTTTCTTAAAGGGCGAGGCGTAGATTTTATATACTTTTATACACTTTTATATACTTTTATACTAGAGTTTAGTAATATAGATAATTAGCACTTTTATATACTTTTATACACTTTTATATACTTTTAAATAGGAAAATATATTTAAAATTAAATACTATTAGCCTAAAATTACTAGATAAATATATATAATAATAATAATTAATATATATATATAAATAAA
>JAAHCF010000330.1:0-40333 GCA_038367545.1 Beauveria asiatica | reverse complement strand
GGGGGGGGGGACCGGCTCATTGGCTCTTTCCCCCACCATGCTGATGCCTGGTCACCAACATAAAAGAGACGGCGAAAAAAAATAGAGAATCCCTTCTCATTCGGCTATTAACCGTAATTATTGGCATTTCGGCCCATGTTGCCCGGATCCTCATTCTTGCGCCCCATTTCGGCCATGGCTTTGCGCTCCTTGACCTCCTTGTGTGACTCTCTCATTACCACCACCCAGCCCTACTTTGTACTCCTTTGTTCCTCCAAAATAGTATGAAACGCTACAACGCCTCGTCATTTCTTCTTCTTCGCCCTTCACTATTCCTGGTCGTGCAAGCTGTTGACACCGAGACACCCATGCATTGGGATGGGTCATTTCATATATTAGCTCGCTTAGATGAGCTCGCTTAGCCCGCATCTTCTCTTGATATCGATGGGAAAGAGAAGAACGAAATGACTTTACAAGGAACTTCAAAGCAAGCTCATATGTAAATGTGTGAAATATTGCCAACGTGTGTGGCCTCGTGTGGCCTTCTTGGTCGTCATAACTTTGCTGCCTCTCAGTCTCCGCCTCCCATGCAAGCTCCCGCACCTGCAGCTATTTTGTTTGAAACATTTGCAAAGCCGTTTCTCGCCTGCTCCTCCAGTCATGTGTCTTTTGCATCGCAACTATTCATCATCTGTCAGTTCAAGCCCTCATGGCCCCCCTGCTGCCATGTACTAGAACCCAAGAACAACGGACCGCTTTGTCTGACTCATGTCTTGCTCCCATTCACCAGATGGTAATTGACAGATGATGATTGGCAGATGAGCTATTCTTGGCCGACATGGCTTGTAGCACAAGGTGCTTCCCCTCATTGCCCCCCCAACAAATAATTTGTTCCCAGGTGCATAAAAGCCTGCGCAACACCCACCATCAACGTCGCACGCTTCCATCAGTTTCTCTAGCTGACATCACCAAGACATCACAAAAAGAGGAAAAGCAGTACATGTAGGCAAGGGAAAAAGAATCCCGACCTGTGTAACCCCATTATATTGTCGCGGAGCCGACAGCCGTCGTCACGACCTAGACGGTGTTTTGTCGGGCAGATACCATTTGCTGCCTTATCCATTTCGACGTGCCTTGTGAACCATCTAAACAGTCGGCAATATGCAATCATTTTCTTTGTAAACCCGGAAATACCCTCTCCACCAGTGTTGTAGTTCTTTACCGGCCAATATCGCATGACTTTGTCCACCTCGCAGAGTCGCATCAGGCCTCACTCACATCTGCCTCTAAGCCCTTGAGCCTGATGGCCCTTTCTCCGAGCAGAGAACACCAGATCAATTAGCACAACAGAATGCCTTCTGCGGAAGCTGCGAAGTTGAGTTTACCGCAAAGGCACAATCTTGAAGTTCTCTCCTTTTGCATGAAAATATGACTGCTCACGACTTACACAAGAGCGTCGAGAGCCAGCCTATGATACGGCTTCACGGGCTCGACATGCAGTTTTGTAGATATAAACAGGCGAGAATACATCTGCTACGCACTTTAAAACCCTTTTATTCGGAAGCATCAGTCGTATTCCCAAGCTCGTAAGTCGCCCCATCTAGGATCACCAGAGTGCAGCAATATTTGTTCAGAACCCGCAAGACTGTCAGTGTCTCGTATGCAGTGGAAATTTCAAATTGATATTCATTCCATGCACATCAAGTAAGCTATTCTGCGCAGTAATGCTCCTCCAGTCCTGAGTGAGCAGCTTCCGCAACGGGGTATATAGATAAAGTAGAAAAAAAAAGGAACCCAAAATTCACTTTCCAAGAATCTGACCAGCCAAGTCCATGCTAAGCCCAACGGGCTGTTGTATTATATTGTATCCGTTTTAATCCCGTAAAAAATATCATTTGGTATTCAACGCCGGAATCTCTGTCGTCGCGGACCTCGTCTTGGCCCGCTACTTTGATTCAATCGTCTTCATCGTCAGATCTTCCATCTGCGCCTCGCGGTCGTGCTCTTTCATTTCCTTTCTTGATTGATATAATACATCCTTGTTCCTTGAGTTTCTTTGCAAGGGAACTGCTAGCAACCATTCCGGGAAACTCTTTTGCACTGTAGACTTGAAATATATCAGTCTTGATTTCAGTGAGGGTTGGAAAATGTCGCAAAATGGAGGCGCGGGCAGGATCAATCATGATGAGAGTAAACTTCAACCGAAACGCGCCGGGAGTTCGGCAAGAGAGATCTGAAAAGCAGAAGAAACAGCCCTCTTGGTTTCGATCATCATCTCCAACAAAGGGCGTGCCCACCAATGAGCCCATGAGTCGGCGTTGATGGTTGTACTCGTCGGGCATATACGACGCATCTCGGATTCCCGACTCATCCCATATGGAGCAGTTCATCACGTAGTTTGGGTACCGCAAATATGCTCGCCTCTCTTCTTCAGACAGACCAGGCCCATCGATCCTGAGCTGCACAATCGGCGGAGGGTCAATCACTCGTCTGTCCCTATCTCCAAAACCGCACGCTCGAGCCGCCCGTGGCTGCTGCCGCACCTCAAGGCTAAACATCATTGTGTCTATGTTTCGTTCACGATCTGGACCCAAGAGATTCGGGACGTATGAGGACCTTGGTTTCTGAGTTGTATGCTGTGACATACTGCTATGGGCTGGGTTCTCAGGAGCTCTTGTGTAGTGCTGCTGAGCATGCGGTTCCTGTGCAGCAAACCCTCTCTGGTGGTGAAGATGAAGAGGTTGTGGTGCATGTTGCTGGCGAAATTGATCTTGGCCGTGGCCTTGGTAACGAGTGCCATATGCTGGTCCAGTCGGCGGTCCCATGGGATGCGCCATGCCGCGGGCAGCATGATATCGCTGGTCTTGTGGCGGACCATGATGTGGCGAAGAATAGCTTGGGGCACCTGCCAAAAGGCTGTCCGGAGGGGGGAGCACTGGGTGCTGTTGATTGGATGATGTTGAAGACGGCGGAAAATTAGGAGGCTGCCGTCGGTCGTGTGGCCGGTCATTGTGCGAATGGGGTTGCATTGCTTCCTAGACGCATAATCAAGCGCGTGCTCAACTTTGACAGTCTAGGACATACAATGATCGGCTCCGCTGCTAGTGATGTAACAGGGGAAAGCCGTTTGGTAACGAAGAGTATTGCGACTGGTGAAACTAGCAGAGATGTTGGCAGCTTTGTCAAGGGTACCGCTTCAGTGAATGCAGACATGTAGTTGACACACAGTGTTAGATACAGAGATGGGATATAGTAGAGCGTAGTGACGAGGGCTTGACTTGATTATATGCAGAATTATGTTGTGTGAAGTGTGAAGCCGTGTCGTCAAGCGAGAATGCGGTGGAAGTCTTGTATAGCGTAGTGCGGGGAGTTGGTCTGGGTTCAGCGTGTGACGGGCGTTGAGGTGCCCCAGCGGCCAGCAAAAGCAAATTTGAGGTCTGCGACAACAAGCAAAGCCTGGTGGACCAGTGCGGGAAAAAAATTGAATGTGCGAGTGTGCAGCTAGAGGTGGATTCGTAATGCGCACAACAAGACATACATGAAGGTAATGAACGGCAGAGGGAAGCGGGCCACTCCCTGGGAAGAAGGCGAGCGAGGCGTCACGACGTGTGCGAATGAGCGGGCAATGGCTGAGACGGTGATGAGCCACAACGAGGGACAAGGTTTAAAAGCCGTTGTCTAGCGTGCGTCTCACAGATGTCGGGGAAATAGATGTCTCTGGCAGACAGTCAGGGAGTCGGTCAAGCAGTCAAGTGAGTGCGCAAAAGAGTAACGTGCTGGTCCACCGAATGTGGCAGTCGAACTGGTCGGGCAACAAGAGGTCGTCGAAGGCGTCGTGCGTGGTAGGTGAGACAAGTGGATGGACGGCGTGGTGGCGGGATGGCGGGAAGGCTGATGCGGCTGGTTTCCGAGACGAGCGAGGTCATGAATTTGAGCGACAAACAAAGCACAACTGGCTGCACTGAGAAGCGGGTGGTTGACAATATTATATCAAAGGAAGCTGCCCAAAGTAGACAGTGGCCCAAGCAAGGAGAATGGCCTCGAGCCTGACGATCAGGGCTCAGGTGCAGAAGCCAAGTTGTCCGTCGGCAATAGCATGGATGAATAAGAGGAGGCGATGTGAGTCGAGCTCCGTAGTCAGCCGCGTAGTACTGGCAGAAGGGAGCAGTTATTAGCAGAGCTATTACGGAGCAGCCGTTGCAATTATCCGTACAGAAGCAAGCAATCGCTTGTGCCTCGAGCTGTTGCATGGCAGATTGCCAGGGGGCCCAGGTCCAGCACCTCGCAGGGCACAGCACAGCTAATAACTTTAGGCCAGAAGTGACAGATCCCATTTGTGGCGAGGCAGGCAATGGCGGCACATCATGGTTATCCTTGCTAGGGAACTACCTAGGTAGAAAAGCGAGCCAGCCAGCGCAGAGTCTTGGTAAGGCCGGGACGCTAGACCCGCCTGGAAACGGGCTGGAAACGGGCCACAACCGCTGCCATCCGGAAATGCGTGCTGGATTGCGACCGGAGTGCCCTGGTACCAGCTAGAGCGAATAAACATGTGAATGGGTTGAAGCAAACAGCCTAGTCTCGTTTCCGCATAGCTGATAGCTTGCCTGAGGTCTGGACTGCAAGGCTTGTGTGCTCTCCTTTAGCGTTTCCGGCATTGTCGTATGTCGTAATTTAGACGGCGCCTCAGCGGGAATGATCTAAAAGGCAATGCGATTCATGGGCCCTCTCGACAGGCGAGAGACCCAATCTGGCTGGAGAGTCCGCAGCCCCAGTGCCACCAAATTATTAGCGTATCACCGGCGAGCTACCCAAAGTGACGTCAACGCACCTGGTGCTTCGCAGCACTGGATCTGGCCGGCCCGCAGGCGACTCAGATTGCCCGTGGCCGATTTTGGGCACAAGGTAATTGGGGCATTCCATGTCTGGAAGTCGGGGGAACGGCACGGTCCCAATTGGGAGGCAGCGCGAGCCCAGCTGCGATAGCCGCTCGTGGCTGTGAAACCGATGGCGAAACGCAATCACAAACAGCACCATGGCAGCATGGGTGCTCGGATGCTGTGCATGCCCTACTTGCCAGCTTGGCTACCAAGCTCCCACAACTAGAGTGCACTAGTGACGGGGTGCGTGCTAGGAGCCTAGGATCGGGTCTTGGGCAGCTGGTGTAGAGATAGAGTCGGGTGTCGAAATCGGTGAGAATAGTGTCTTTTGTCGTTAGACAAGCACAGGACAGGAAAGCCAGACAAGGCATCGGGCGGACGTGGCAGTCAACGCAACGACAAGATGGCAGAGCGTCTTGAATGATAAGCGACCGCGCCTATGCAAGGCCAGGCAGGAGATGGAAATGTGCTGTCGCATCGTGGTCCCGTGGATGCTCTGTACCCTGGTAAGCTGCCTGGTAAGCTGCCTGGTAACCTGGGTATTCTTCGCCTGGGGTTTTCCGAATAGGTAGAGCAGCCACTGGTTGTGGCACACCACCTGGGCCTGTCCCACACACGATAACTGTTTGTAGTTACAACTCCCGTCTGCCCTCATACCCAGCCTCGAGTAGAGTTGATTTTTGCAGTCTGGTTGTCGTACCTTGAAGATTCGATCTGCGCGGAGTAGCGACCGCCAATATCGCGTGTTTGTGTAGCAGCTGGGCTAGGCATTGGGCTTCTGCCAGTTGTCAGCTGAGAACAGCATCCGCGGGTACCGAGACACGAGAAGGTTATTGCGACGAGAACGTACGAGTGTTCTCTCCCAAGTAATCTGTATGGATACGAAGTACGTCTCTGTAATCCGTAGCGGGCGAGGGTCTTGCAGACTGGGTCGTGTCTTGGCCGCAATGGCGTGGGTCCGGTGAAGCTTGAGCTTTGCTTGAACTCTGGAGTTTGGAGCTTGGAGCATCTCTAAATAGATTTGGTGGGCTGGTGAGGGGCGGCGCTGCCAGCTGGCACGCTCACACGGGTACCTAAGCTAACATGGTGAGCAGCAGCCTATCTGTGCAATGGTAACCTAAAAACTCTGCACCTTGTATTATCCTCGACTTGATAGGCAATAGATGTTTGTTTACTTGGATTGATTGATTGATTGATTGATTGATTGATTGATGAGGTACGTACCTGGTGGGACGTTGGACCAACGGATTACCCCAGGTAAGCATTGTATGGAGGAGCCCGCTGCTGGTCGCATCGCCGTTGCCTGAATGGAGACAACTCTCAGCTTTATGCCCACCTTGGCTGGTATGGCTCGTTGCAAGTACTGCTTGCCTTCGGTCTGGCCAATCCGATTCGAACAGACGTACGGAAGAGACTTGGGCGCCGTTTAGATTAGTAGGTACTGACAGAGCGCCCGCACCAGTGCAAACCGTTTCCTCATCGCTAGGTTAGTTGCTGATCAGCTGAAGACCACTTCCATGCCTCACCACCACCTGACCGCTTCCAGCATTGCCAACACCTGGCTTCTCTCTGCTGTACAATGACACACCACATGCGAAAACCGCCCGTCTTGTATTCCACGTCCTGCTCCGTCGAGCCTATTCGGTCAAATGATCAATACGTACGCCAAATCGTCACATACTCGTTTACCCATGCGGTGCCTCCTGTGAGCTGAGCTTCGATGGACGCTGCTGCTGCACAAGTTTCAGTCGCGAAATCCATTGGCCTGCATACAGTGCAGATTCGCGGGCTGCTAATAAGTATGCCTACGGGTTCAAACGGTGCTCGGGCGGGTTCGTTCAACTGCAAGCCAAGGCTGTGTGGAGGAGAAGCCTCCTCATAATACCCAATTACCATGCATGCGCCGGCCGATCTCCGACGAGCATTAACACGGCACTATGTGTGATTTTTTTTTTCCTTTTCGGAAAAGATTGCGTCGTTTTGAACCTAGACACACACCCGCGAGCCAGGCATTCGGATACGGTGTCAAGCCCTGACCGCCTTCTTTGCTTTCTTCCTTTGCTTCCTTGCTTTTTCTTTTTGCACCCCGCCAATTGCAACTGTGTCAAGCGTCCAGGGTTTTTATTACCCTGTCCAACCTGTGTGGTATTCACTGGTCCCGTTCCCGCAACAAGCTACCTATTATGTGCATGCGGAGCATGTCTTGCAGCCAAGAGCATACAAGCAGCCTCAGCAACCACACTGCTATACAACGTCTTCCTACATTCAGCGTCGTCAAACTCTTCAATAAGCTGCCAACAACTGCGCCGTTTAAGCGTCGATGCATTGACTTTGGTCAAGCCATGTGAATGTCTTGCGTGACACACCTATGCAATCCTCCGGCTCGGTCCTCGCGTCACACACTGACACAAGTCTGTCAGCTCCGGCCAGCCTCTCAAGCTGTTGAACTTTCTTTTGTCTGCAGCCAGCTCGTGGAACTCAGACATGGCTTGCGTGGTAGGGTCCTTTTGTCTCCACTGGGCATACAGCGTTATGCCGTCCATTATTAATGTCCAAGGTAGGTTGAGGCTTGCCATTTTTGTGTTACGAGTGTGTCCTTTAGCGGCGGCATCTACGCAACAAGGACAAGAATGATGACTTGGCCAGTCCCTATCAGCAGCCCGAGGCGACCCAATGGGTAAACTCGGCAACACACGTTGTCTTTGGACAATCTACGTCGCTGCAAAGGATGAATCATCATTAATTGTGCATTCAGTGTAGCTTGGTTGCCGTCAAACATCCGAAACATTGGCATGTCGTGTCCCAAATACAAAACCTGGGATTGCACGTTTTGCTTGCCAGTTTGCAGCCTCGTCTGCTCAAAAGCCACCGCAGGCGTATTTAGACCAGGAAGTTTGGCATGGAGCTCGAAGACGGTTGAAAGTCTTGTCCAAGAAGGCAACGGTGAGATGCAAGATACTGTTACACAGCAAGAAACGATGGAATAAGCTGCTACTACGGTACTAATTCGGAGACCAAGACAGGTGCTTGAAGAATGCAAGAAACAAAGGTGGGTTATTTATGCCGTTATCTCTGCGCCCGCGGGATACGACTGGATCAGTAATAGCGCGCATCTCCTCTTCGGCAGCGCCAAGATCCGTGCCAGTAGACCAGCTGAGAAAGGGCAAAAAAACAAAAACAATGGTCCGATGCAAAGGTGAAAACCTGCGCAGAGGAAATCGAAAGCCCATGCGTGTGTGACCAGTTTAGATGAGGAGGGGTGGGCATAGTCCTATCCTGAGGGCGTCACACAAGAGAGCAGCTCTAAAAACGGGATTTGATACAATGCTTGTTGTCGTTTACGATGGTATGCTAAGCTGTATCAGCAAGCACCATGACGCCGAGTGGGCATACTCTAGTAGACGCAATTAGGTGTCTGTGTTGCTGCAAGAGCTGTGAGCTTGAGGCATTAAGAACAAGAAAAAGGAATTCATTCCCTTGGCAAAAACGGAAGAGTATGAATAGTGGCTCAAAGGACACGAAATGCAGGCGTAATGCTTTATTGATGCAGGTTTTCAATATTGATGGAATATTCGATTGTAAAGGATGCAGAGGGACTGGGTTTACCCTTGCGTACATAAATATAGCCTAGCCAAGTCCCAACAATGTCTAACAAAGGTAAAAAAAAGAAGCAATATGAGATTATGGGAGTAGAGGGATGCAGAGAGAGAGAGAGAGAAGATGAGGAATTCGTCTCGGTGTATTATATCCTAGAATCAGAAAGTAGGAGAAAATTATGTCATCTTGATAGCCGTAGTAGGTGAGTATATAAATTGAATAATTTGACAAGTAATGTCTCGGGAGTCGAGGTAATTATCGCCAGTCGAGCATGATGATGGCCGCTTTTCAATCAGGAAAAAAAAGAAGAAACGACCAGGAAAGAAGGAAGTTGTAAATACAGTTCTTGTCGACAGGGCGCCAGAAGAAACAAAGGTCGACAGAGCGGGTATATATAATCGAGATGAGCCCAAGCAGCCCAGCAAGGGGGATGAAACGCTGTTCGTCGTGCACGACGATTCACCACGTCAAGACGACCAGACTCAAGAGCGTCGCAAAAGCCAGCGCAAGCATCGTCGTCGCATCGCCAGCCGCCGCGCCGGCACGCCCCGCGGCCGACGTGGCCGTGTCATTGACAAAGCCCGGCCCGCAGATGGCATTGACCTGGCGCGCAGCGTCCCTGTACGTGCCGGTAATCTGCTGGTTGGGGTCGCCGGTGGCGGCGTGAAAGACGGCCATGGTCTGGGAGGTGCAGACGCCGCACGAGGGCGTGGAGGCGCCGGGCAGGGGCAGGCCGAGGGGCATGGAGTAGAAGAAAATGTCCGAGGGGTTGGTGACGTTTGTGACGGCGCTGGCGAAGCAGTAGTTTTGGGTGGCCGGGTCCTGGAGGCAGGTGGCGGCGCGGAGCACCCGGTAGGCGCGCAGGCCGTCGAGGGCCTCGGTGACCTGGAGCTGGCCGCCTTCGTACTCCTTCTTGCAGTTGGACGAGTCGAGCAGGTTCTTGGCGGCCTGGGTGAGGAACGTCTCGCATTGGGCGGCGTCGGGCGCGCAGGTGGCGTCGAGGACGCGGACGATGCTGACGAGCTGCTTCTCAGCCTCAAAAAAGGACGTCGACGTCTGCAAAGAGTCATGGTCAGCCAAGGTGTTGAAGGTTCCCACCCCTGGAAGAATGCGATACACATACTCGTAGCATCATAGAGATTGGGTAGCATTGCTTGAATGTCGGGTCGTCCAACAGTTTCTTCATAAACGTCGGGCAGGCATCGTTTGTGCTGCTGGGGCTTTTGAATATCGAGGCCGGAGCGTCGTCGAATGGCGAGGGTAGGGGTGATGATGTGGAATCCGAGGAAGAAGACGATGATGTTGATGACGAAGGCGACGATGAAGAAGAAGAAGAAGAAGAAGAAGAAGAAGAAGAGTCTCCGCGAACAATCACTGTGCCTTCAACTTGCACCCCCGCGTCGGGATCTCGCTCAACCAAATCCAACTGCCGTGTAAAACGCGTCACCGTCCTTGTCGCCTTCCTCGTTGCCTTCCCATTGTCGTGTACCCGTGGCGGCTCCGGTTGTTCCACTTTGACCGTCCACGGTGGTATCGTCGGCGAGGAGGCTGGCGCAGCAGTCAGGTCGACGGCGGCGGGTTGTGGCGCCAGCTCGGGCTGCTGCTGCTGCTGCTGCTGCTGGGCGAGGGCGCTGCCGGCGGCGATGAGCAAGGTCAAGAGGCCGGCGCGTGCCGACATGGGGGTTGATGACGGGCGGCTGTGTGACACGGACGAGGACGAAGAAACAGGGTCGTCGGACCGGCGGCGGCGAGGGCGGCAGCGGCGGCGGCAGCAACGGGTTGTGCGCGTCGAGCACTGGCAGCTGGGTGACGCTGTGCCACTGATGATCGTGGGGAAATGTGAGACACGGCTCGCCATGACTTTTCGGGGGCCAATGCCGTTGATATTGCGGTCGCCGATTCCCTTTGAAATTCTTCGAAAAGAACTACGACGCCGACACTTGGGGACTCTTGATTCGAATTTGCGTGGTCAATGTTCTTTCTGCAGGGAGCTTCTCGTCAATGTAGCCCCCCTCCCCGAGCGGGCGTTGTCGCGCGAAGCGCAAGGAACTCGCTCCGGTGCGGGTTCGAAAAAACGATTCGACGCAATTGCAGTAAATGGTATATTGGCTGGCGCAGAATAGACCAGTCTTCTTTTTGCCCTGTTTTCGTTTCTCCTTGTCCTGTTCGCTGGCGAGCAAAGCAAAGCTTGTTGCAAACAGGCGACGTTGGCGTTGCGGCGGGTGGTACGTTTGGGCGAGCCTACTTCTCAAAGCATATCCGGATAAAAAAAAATGTCAACAAAAATCGAAGACAAAGAAGAAGAGAATGGCAATGTTCGGAGGGGCTGTTTTGGTTTCAACGAGTGTGGTAAAGCAGTGGCTGCTGCAGGAAGAAGAGTCACAACAACACAGAGGTTGCCCTTCAATGGAGCTCCCAATGCAATCTGTTTTTATCTTGTCCTTTCTTTTTCTCTGCCGTATTATTATCTCTGTCAATAATACTAGCCGCGACGGGGGCCCTTGTCGACCATGACAGGGATGCCGGGGGCGTTGATAAGCCTTGTGCTGGGATTCTGGGAAGTTACCAGTAACTATTCGTAGGCAACGCGCGGTGAGCGGGCAAGCGGGCTCGACGGTAATTACAGAGGTAGCGGGGGGGGTGACGGGGATGACGGGGATGACGCGGCAGGGATGATGACACAGATCTCAAAGCGCAACGACTGTAATCCGTACGGATTACTCGTTTTCCGTGACGGGTTTTTGTTATTATTGTGTTGTTGTAGTTAACGAATTGAGAATAAATAATGTTGCCGGAAAAAAAAAAAGATGATGAGAGGAAGAAAAACGTTTGCAGCTAAAAGCTTTGTTTAGCGGCCGTCTAGCGTTATTTTAGCATGCATCCATCCATCCATCTACAGACTATTACAAGTTAGTTACGAGCGGACAGCCCAGCTCGGTCGAGGCTCTATGCTGTTTACTGAATTGGTCCTATTCACTATTTAAATAGGGATCTATTCCATGCTTTCTGCCTAATAATAAGAAGCGTTTGTGAATACTGATACCTTGTAAGTGGCCCAACCGGGGGCCAGCATGCAATCCCTGGCTTTTGTCTCTCTTTTTTGCTTCCATTTATAAACCGTGAGTCTGTGACTCCTGAGCTAGCTTGAATTGGGCTGGAAGCTTTGGGTGATGATTTTCTATTTTGACTCTATTAATAGACATTTGGAAAAAAAATTATATAGATATAAATCCGAACAAAAAGAAACAAAATGGCATGTAATGAATCTTGTCAACACAAAAACTGCCTTTTCTTTCCCCTTTCAAGATGTGGACCAAGCTGAATAGGGCATTCTCCAATTTGCAGACTCCGTAGATGATGAGATACTATTTAACTAAGCCCCAGCCTCGGAAAGCAGTTCCATAATAATTGATAAAAGAAGGACGTCTTTTTCAAAGAAAAGGTGGGCGACAGAAGACAGGGGGGTGGAGGCTGACAGGAACAGCCGAGCAGGGCAAAATGTCGACAATGGTCAGTTTCAACCAACTACCAGTAACTAATAATAAGTATTTATTTAATTCGTTAAATAGTTTGTAGACTAGGCAATGCCAGAAAAACGTCACAATATTTCCGCGGAAACCTGATTATTTTCTTCCTTTTTGTTTCTTTTTTGCAACTCGTTTCATCACAACTCGTTCCTGCTCAGCATCTCCCCGCAGACAGACATGTCATTTGCTGTATCCCTCGTTGTAAATGGACTCTCGCGGTTCCGCCTTGTACAAGCACACACAAAAGCACCTGTTCCCGCCATGCTGGCGCTGCATGGCTGGCCGGCGCGAAAAGCCCCAAGAGTCTAGACCAGGCGCTAGAACCTGCGTGGCCTGTTATACCCTTTTTTTTTTTTCCTTGCCCCTTTCCTCCATACGATCCAATAACCCACTTCTCTCTATCATTGATGAACTGCCTCGTTGACTCGCTGTTGACGCTGTTTAGCTGTTGACTGCTAAAATTACTGGCTATTGACGCTGTTGACTGCTAAATTTACCATTGACTAGCCCCTGATTATTTAAATATCAAATACCCTTACGCACCCTCTTGGCGTGTGCCTAACGTTAGAGCGTCAAGCTCTACAAGAATGTAAAATGAGTTTATCAACGTCCAAGCTCAAAACTGGGTCGGCTAGCCGCATGCCAATGAACCCTCTCGAATTCTCCTCCACCACTTTATTAATTCTGGATTACGAAGCCCTACCAGTATCCGTATAATCCGTAATCCGTACTCCGTATATTTCCTCGCTTGGCCCTAGGTGGTGCGATCGATGAGGCGCCCAATTCATTTCCACCCACATCAAAATGATAAAAAGCCCATATTAACTGGTAATATAAACAGCCTGGTCAATAATACACCTGAGCTTTGATGACTTGATCCTGCGCGGCTCCGTCCTTGTTTCCCTGCCACCGCCGGCCGGCCGCACACGCGACAATCGCCTTGATATTTAAATATCTTGTCGCTTCCTTTATCAAGTGCACGTCGGCCATGAGCTTGTATCAGCTTTCTTCCATTTGTTTCAACCAATCATTGTTTTGCTCTTATACTATTTACAGAGTACAACCTCTCACACTGCGCGTCCACACATCCATCCCCACTCCACGCCCGTACCTGCATCGCCCACCCACAAACCGTACCCAAATACGGATTATATTAGGGCTAGGATATTTTATAAACTAATTTAGAGAATTTTATAAACTTTTTATAGCTAGGGGTGGCTAGGATAGCGATATTAGCCTCCCTATAGTAATTTATATAGTAAGATAAATATAGTTATCTAGCTATTACTATAATTAACTATAATAGTAAATATTTTATAATTATATTAATTATAGCTATTATAACTAGAATCCTTATTAGTTAAATATACCTTATAGCTAATAAGGCTATTATTATTTATTTTTCTATTACTTTAGCTACTAGCTAGAAGCTATAGAAGGGTATAGTTAAGTAGAAAAAAGGGGGTAAAGCCTTTATAATTCTACTTAACTACTTTTACTTAGGTATAATTAATAATCTTAAAAAGTAATATTCTAGTATAATATATACCTCTAAATACTATAAAAGTATATATTCTATATATAAGGGCTATATATATTATTTATATATAATATAAAGAGGGTTACTAGAGTAGCTAAAGTAAGAGGTATAGCTAGCCTATAACCCACTTTACTAAGACTATAACTATACTACTACTAAGCCCTTATTATATACTTAAAATTAATAGGAATTTATTAAAAAATATTATAATAATATTATTAATACTTATAATAATAATAGTAAAATTAACTAAATTTTAATATTATTATAAAATAAACTATAAGGTATTAAATATAAGCTCTAAAAGTAGGATATAATAAATAAGATTAACGTCTATCTCTAATATAAACTTAATAGCTAAACTAGTATCTAATAGCTCTTTAATAAGCTTTAAAAAAATAATAATTATTATTATAAGGCTTAATTTAACTATTTTAGCTATATTATATATCTTTTTTTAGCCCTAAAGGTTAGAATTTCCCTACTATAGTACTTCTTAAAGGTTTAAATAGCTAATATAATATATAAGACTAACCGCTTTAATATATTACTCTTTAATATATACTCTTAAGCTTTAACTAGTTATACTTTCTAGGCCTATACTACCTTCCTTAGTAGTAAAACTATTAAATATTTTATATAAGTAATTAGCTACTTTTTAAGGGTATTAAATAATATTAAAATTAAGG
This sequence comes from Beauveria asiatica, assembly GCA_038367545.1. Taxonomy (NCBI): domain Eukaryota; kingdom Fungi; phylum Ascomycota; class Sordariomycetes; order Hypocreales; family Cordycipitaceae; genus Beauveria; species Beauveria asiatica. The sequence continues at coordinate 26,124 of JAAHCF010000330.1, read as the reverse complement.
CACTAACTATAATAGTTATAGACTAAGACCTTATAATAATTAAGGTACTTAGAGAATAGGACTTTCTTTAAGAGATAATATATCTCCTATACTATTAGTATATAAATAAGAATATCTTAGTAAAGATAAAGAGGCACTTTCTAGTTATAATAAGGAGCTAATAGACTAGCTAGCTTATTTAATTAGGCTAATTTACTATTTTCCTTAAGGCTTACTATAAGCTCCTAAATAGTGCCTTAATTAATAAGTATAGGAAAGCTTATAAATAGTTTAAAGAGGGGTTAAATTAGCTAATAAAAGTAGTAAAATATATAATAAAGACCTAGCTTAATTTATAATAAGAATAGCTTATTAAATACTATATTAACTAGTATCTTTATTTTAGTTATATTATTACCTTAATTATTAAATTATTATATATAGGTATTAAGTGCTTTATTTACTATACCTTAAGGGACCTTATATATACCTTTAAGAGCCTTTAAAGGTATTAGAAATTATAAGCTTTTACTATTAATAACTTAATAATCTAGTTTTAAATCTATTATCTAATAGTTATTATAAATATTCTATTCTTATTCCTAAGAAATTTTATATCTAAGAAGGTATTAAAGATAATCCTAATAAAGATTAAATAGGTTAGTAATAAGCTAGAAGAGACCTTAGAAAAGGTATATATTAGTTATAAGATAACCCTAGTATTTAGTTTACCTTATTACTATATACTAACTAGCCTTATAATAAAGAAGGAGCTTATTTAGCCTAACTAAGTATACCTTTATTAGTAATAGTAGGGGTAGGTAGTTATTATTAATTTATAGGTACTAAATCTATAAGTTCTTAAGGGAAAAGGCTAGCTAAGGGGGTTAATAAACCTTAAGGTTAGTAGCTAGAGCACTTACTAGGCACCTAGTGGCTTTAAGTATATAGAGGCTACTAAGGCGGTAGAGGTATAGGCGGCGGCGCCGCCGCCCTTAATAGCGCTAGTATCCCTTAGTAGAGCCTCTACTAGCGCCGTTAAGGATAATAATAAGCCTTAACTACTAGGTGATAATAACCTCTATAAGCCTAGTATAGAGTATTAAAAAAGGTATATTAGGTCTCTAGCCTAGCTTAAGGAAGAGGAGGAAATTAAGGAAATTAGTAATAAAGATACGCCTTATAAGCTTAATTAGGATATATAGGAAATAAGGTAGGTAGCGCTAGTACTATTAGAAGACGTAGAGGCTTCTAAGGTAGAGAGGGAATTATAAGGTTATATATAATTCCTATATAAATTTAGTGGGCGGCTAGTATTACCTAGTAGTAGGGTTTAGCTATAAAAAGTTTATAAAATTCTCTAAATTAGTTTATAAAATATCTTTGCCCTTATATTACCGTATAATTATTTTACATTGCCTATATTATTATCTAGATTAATTATTAAATATTCATCTTCTCCTCTTCTGGGCAGACCCCCCTTTGTTCTTATTTTTACTTTGTATCTTGGCATCATCATCATCATCACCTTTCATCTGTACAATCACCACATGTTCTAATCAGCTTCATTTGCCAAACCATCCACCACCACCACCCAACCATCGCGTCTTGCAGCGTTCGCACCACCTTTTGTATCTAACTTATAAAATCTCGCCATCAATTGTGATAAATCAATCCGCTATTTATGACGCGTCATCTGCTTTCGGCTCCGATCCTGCCGCACTCATCTTGCGCCCCGAGCCCGCACCGTCAACGGGGCTATTTTTCTTCCACTCCAGATACAGCATGTATTTACAAAGTAGCGTCACTTGTCCCAGTCTCAGGTCATCACCACCGACATAGAGGACGAGTCATTACAACATTTCAAATAGCTTTGTCAACGTAAAAGAAGCCTCCTCAATACACGCACGCGTACTTTGTACACGCACAAACCCACGCACATAGGAGAGCACTCTGTCTCTTTTCAGTTGTTTCACCGTAGCATTGCCCCGCTACCTGTCAGTTCCCTTTCCCTTCCAATTCATCAAGCACTGCGTAACCTTTTTTCTGCTTGGACTGTTCCCGGCAGCCGCACGGCCAAAGAGACGTGTTTCACCTCACTTACATTCTCTCTGTCTCTCTGCCACAGCCTGTCCTGCTGAAAGAAAAAAAAAAAAAAAAAGACACCAGTGTTTCACCAATTAGTGTTGCCGTATTCGGTTCTTCTTTCTTTTTTTGTTTCCTTTGTCCGAATCCGGCTACCCGGCCTCGGTTACATCTCCATGGTGCACGCGCTGCCTGGTGCCCGTCAAGTGTTGGCTAAACATGCAACACGACATGCGTATCACAAACCTCATCAAAATCGAGAAATCGAGAGTCATTGAAAATACCATTTAGACATTAGATGCGACATGTACAAAGACCTATCAAGAATCAAACACTTTTATATACAGCTCTTGTTCAATCCATGGCCCAGAATAAACCCGTCTCGTCCATGTTCTACTATTTACATGTGACTCCTAAATGACAAAACGCCGAAAAGTATGCAACAGAGTTTTGCTCTCTTATAAACGCTCTTATTAGCTCAAAATGCAAACCATGCTCAGCCACTTAGCCGTTCTTGGCAAGACTCTGCAGTTTGACAAGCTCCGCGTAGCGACCATTCTTACGCATCAGCTCCGAGTGCGTGCCCTGCTCAACAATCCGACCCTGGTCAAACACGTAAATAATGTCCGCCTTCTGAATGGTGCTGAGACGATGTGCGACTGCAATGGTGGTGCGGCCCTTAGCCGCCCTGTCCAGCGCAGCCTGCACAACCTTTTCCGACTCCGAGTCGAGCGCGGATGTCGCCTCGTCGAGAAGCAGAATCTTGGGGTCACGGATCAGAGCACGGGCAATAGCAATACGCTGCTTCTGGCCACCAGACAGCAGAGCACCTTTGCTACCCACCGTCGTGTTGAATCCCTCGGGCAGCGAGATGATAAAGTCGTAAATGTTGGCTTCACGGCATGCATGCTCCAGCTCCGCGTCGGATACGTCTTCACGGGTGGTGCCGAGAAGGATGTTCTCCTTTATGGTACCCTGGTACAGAGTAGGCTCCTGGCTAACGAGGGCAATAAAGGATCGGTAGTCGTTGACATTGAGGGTGCTGATTTCTCTGCCGTCGACATAAATACCGCCGGCGAGAGGGTCGTAGAATCGCTCAAGCAGCGCAATCGTGGTACTCTTACCACAGCCAGACGCGCCCACGAGTGCAATGTATTGACCGGGGCGAACTGTTAGGTTGAGGCCACGCAGCACGGGTTGCTCAGGGCGGGTAGGGTAGCGGAAGTGGACGTCGCGGAATTCCAGGGTGCCTTTGACCCGAGTAATGGGCTCCCCTTCATTGGACCAAGTATCAATGGAAGGTTTGCGGTCAAATAGAGTCTTGAGCTCCTGGGCAGCGCCGTGCGCCTTGCCCATGTCTGGCGCGAACGAGAATACGGTGCCAGCAGACTGGGCGCCAAAGATGATGGACATGAAGCACAGAAAGAACTGGAACATGCTGTACTCGCGCTTGCCAATGAGCGTACCGCCATACCAGAAACCAAGAGCAAGACAGAGGAACACGAGTGACTGAGAGGCAGCGTAAAGAGCACTAGACTTGGCAACTGAAATGAGACTGCGACGCTGCTGCGCCGCCAGAGATTCCTGATAGATGGCCAGAACATCGTTCTCGCGAGTGAGGGACGCGACAGTGCGAATGCCAGAGATGGCTTCCGAGGCATACGAAGCAGAGGCGGCATAAGCAGCCTTGGACCGGCGCTGGAAGTGGGCAAGAAGCCAGAAACGAAAGAAACCACATCCTAGAAGAATAGGAATCGTCGAGATGCAGACGAGTGAGAGCTTCCATCCAATGGCGAGTGAGACGGTACAGGCAGCAATCAAGGTGGTAGCGGTGAGCAGAATCGTGCCCAGGGTCACGCCGCTGATGCCAGCAACATGAGTGGTTTCAGTAGAGAGGAACGAGGTCAAGGCACCGGCAGTGTTCTCCTCCTTATCAAAAAAGGCGACATCCTGGCGAAGCATGGCCCGAAATGCACGGTCACGAACACGATGGACGAGGCGCTCAGAGCAGAGGGCGAAAGCAACACCTTGACCACCAAAGGCAATGAGTTGAGAGAAGGCCAGCATGAGGAACATGGAGCTCCAAAAGTCCGAATCATGCTTGACCTGGTCACGGTTAATCGGGGTTATGGGCACGGAGAGCGTGGTGATTTGCTTGGCGAAGAAGACTGCAGAGGTTGGGTTACCGCCACCGCAGATGATGCTAAAGGCACAGCCGAGGAGCATAAGCTTCCACTCGGGTCGATTGAATGAGGCAATGAGCATGACCAGGGTTCCGAGGCCATCCTTTTTCTGGCTGTCACCTGTCGTCGTGGTCTGCAGAACCATGCTCGAGACGGACTTTTGGGTAGAGCCTCGCTTCAGCCTGGCGGCAATATTGTCGTCGGGGTCAGTATCGTAGAAGGAGCCACGTGTGGATTTTCTGCGAATAAGATCGGCATCATAGTTGAAGTCGCCGCGTGTGGACTTTCTGCGAATGAGTGCCAGTTCTTCCTCTTCAAGCTGAGCCTGCTCCTCGGCAGTGAGCTCTTCAGTAGCGGCAATGTTCTGGGCGGAGACGAGATTAAAGTAGGCACCTTGCTTCTCAATGAGATCGTCGTGGTTGCCTTGCTCAATGATTTTGCCTTGAGACATGACGACAATATTATGAGCGTCTTTGATAGTGGACAGACGATGGGCGATGGTGATGGTGGTTCGACCGGCAGCGGCCTTTTCAAGGGCCGCCTGAACAACACCTTCCGACTTGGTATCAAGAGCAGAGGTGGCTTCGTCGAGCAGAAGAATCTTGGGATCAGAGACAACGGCACGGGCAATGGCAATGCGCTGCTTCTGGCCACCTGAAAGAAGAAACCCGCGTTCACCGACATTGGTATCGTAGCCCTCGGGGAGAGTAGAGATGAAGTCGTGGGCGTTGGCCATCTTGGCGGCCTCGATAATGAGGTGGCGTCGTCTTTCCTCGGACTCGTGCTCGGCAGGCGTTCCAATCAGACCGTGGCCGATATTATTGTAAATAGTGGTTCCAAAAAGGGTAGGTTCCTGGCTGACGAGGGCCATTTGCTGACGGAGCCACTTGAGGTTGAGGGTCGACATGTCTATGCCGTCGAGGTAGAGTGCGCCCTGAACTGGAAGGTAGAAGCGCTCAACAAGGCCAACAATGGTACTCTTTCCAGAGCCAGAGGCGCCGACAAGAGCAGTCGTCTTTCCGGCGGGGATGCTGAGGCTAACGTTGGACATGACACGGACCTCGGGGCGGGAGGGATAGATGTGAGAGACGTTTTGGAGTCGAATGTTGCCCATGATGTTGTCAATCTTGGCCCCGTCCTCGCTAGAGGGGTCAAGAGGAGAGGGGCGGTCAATAGTGTTGAAGATCTTGGCGGCAGCGGCAACGGCAGTGGTAAAAGCCTGCAGGTTAGGGGCGACGTTGCCGAGCTGGAAGGCACCAATCATGACGGACATCATGATGGTAAGAATTTTATTAAGGGGGACAACGCCTTGAACAATGAACTTGCTGCCCTGCCAGAAAGCGAGACCATAGTTGAGGAAGAGGATGAGCATCATGCCACCGAGCATGATAGCCATGGCGCTCTTGACGCGAAAACCAAAGTACTCGGCCTGGGCGAGGTGCTTGTCGTATTTCTTGGCAAGGCGCTCCTGGGTGCCAAAAGCAATGGCATTACGAATGGAGCTGAAGACTTCTTCGGCAATAGTTCCACCCTCGGCGTAAGATTCAAGCGAAGCCTTGTTGTGCTTGAGCATGAAGCTGGAGCCGATACCCATGACGAGAACGAGAGCAAAAACGGTGGCGGTGAGGATGAGTGTGAGCTTCCAGTAATTGATAAAAGCAATGACGAAAGCGGTAATAAAGGTGGCAAGGGCAGCAATAGTGAGGGAGACCTTTTCGGAGAGACCATCTTGGATAAGATTGGTATCTGCGGTAATGCGGGTGGTGACCTCGCCGGCACCAAGCTTGTCAAAGTAGCCAATGTTTTGTCGCATGCAAGCCTCGAGATAGTGCTCACGAATCTTGGCAGAGATGTGCTCGCCAGTGTAGATGAAGCCGACGGTACAAATGTAAGTAACGATGAACTCGCCGACGCCAAGGTAAACGAAGTAGATGACGAATTTGGTCAACCGTCCGACAAAGTCGTCGTAGGTCATGGCGGTACCAAAAAAGAAATCGCGGAAGACACGCTGAAGGTTTCCGAAGACGACGGTCATGAGAGGAAGAGCAGCACCCGAGGCAACTGCGCAGATGGCGGAAACGGCAATGATGATCTTGTCGTTGCGGGATGCGTAGCGATAGAGGACGCCAGCGCCCTTGGTCAGAGTAGGGATGTCGACCTGTTTCTTGAGAATGTCGGCGGTGTTGTCTGAGAGATGAGCGTAAGGGTCATCGGCATTGGCCGTCTTGGGAGGTGTTGGGAGCCTCATGTCGGCCTTTTCGAGAAAGCGTATTTCGGGGTCAGAGGACTCGCCATGGCTGGAAGCAGGTTTGGGCGCCGTTCTTCGAAGCTCAACGGGCTTTTCCGAGAATTTGCGCGCCATGACGGGCGAGATTGCAGAGGCAGGTCAGCCCTGCGAAGCGAGACGGGGAAGCTGAATGCAAGTAGAAGTTGCCAATTCTAGCCGCTGGCGGGCAAAGAGGTAGAGCGGGAAGCCCAGCGATGAAGAGGTTGGGGCGCGGGCGTAATAGGGAGCTGGAGCAAACAATGTCGCGAGGGTCAGCTAGTGACGGCGGATGAGGGCGGCAGACAAATATGGACGGCAGCAATTGAAATGAGACCTTGACGTAGGGCGGCAAGAATGCGCGGGAAGACTGACAGAAGATAGATTGCGGGTGAAGCGAAACGGCGGCTGTGGCAGGCGAATCACAACAGACAAACGACGTGGGACTGGCACGCAGGGCAGACGAATTGGGCTAGAAATTGATGATGCGCGGCGATTGCCCGTTTAGGGCTTGAGAGGGAGAAATTGCTAAAGCCGGAGCAGTGTGCGACGTGGATAGGCGTGGTGAGACAGAACGAGAACGAGGGCGTGTTTGTCGGGGCTGTATGGTGTTGCGAGACAAGGAGAATGGGATTCGGATAAGCGTCGTCGAGGATGGCGAGAATGTCGAGAAAAGAGAAAGAATCTGTCTGAGGGAAGAGAACGGATGAGGAGAGGTACAAGTTTGTTTAGCGAAAAGCTTTGATGGAGAGGGTGTGTATGTGTTGATATATCGGGCCGTGCGAGAAGTTGCAGAGTAAACTAGGAGGTGGTGGCGGGTTGCAGAGTCATGGCCGGGCGAGCTCAACGTGCGGACGTGCGTTGGGGTCTGAGGTTGTGAGCATGGACGACCCGAGAGCAAGTCTGGAGCCTGACAAACAGGCGCGAGATAAAATCAAAGGAAGCACTAGTCTTTAATCATAAGGGTAGGATCAGGGAGGAAGTACGGATTAGTGGGTGGGGTTTGAGCTTAGCAGTCTTTTGAGGATGACGGTATTTGAGGCTATACCGTAGAAAGAAATGGCCCAGATGGGATGGACGCCGAGAGATGACGAAGATGGAGGGGCGAGAGGGGTGTTTGCGGAGTTTTGCTGCCTGGCATGGGGGATTCAGAGAAGGGGATAAGAAATCGGGGGCGTATAAACGGTATTCGGACGCAGATTACACCCGTGTAGGCTCTACCCCAGCACGACGGGCCGCCTGGTTTGCTAAAAGTGACGGTTGACTGGGTGTAATAACGTTGGGTACGCGTAATAAAACGGCAAACGGCAAATGGCAACTGGCAAACGGCAACGGTCATTTAATTCCTCTTGACCACATTTTTCAGGTGCAGCCTTATCAACTAGTTCAAACTAGGTATCTGTACTCGTACGGAATATTAATATGTACCAGTATTATAATTTAGTTCGCTGGTGGGCTGTAGGCTAAGAAACCCCGCTGAAATCGGCACAAGGCCAACGCCTCTGGGGTGTCGAGAAAAGACATGTCACCGCGGTGGTCAGATGGTGACTCAATCTCTCGAAATTTGAATCTCCATTTCTGTGCCTAGAATGTCTAACCAACATGTCATGACACTGATGGAGAGACTTTGAAATCATGGAGAGACTGTGAAAACACCCTTCGAAATTCAGAGTGGACGGCCCACCGAGTCCGCCACCCAAGCGACGCCTCTGGAATCTGTACCCAACAACCCGGTAAGCCCACCTCTACTTGTCGGGGTGCTAATATCCGTGGCCGGGTTTGAGTTTCTTGCCGTTTCTGCTTGCATCAGACGGCTGTTACTAGCGTGCAGAATCAAAACTAATAAGTGGCCGAAATGAAAATCACAAAGTTGAGTAAAGAATTGATTGACAGCCTTCTTTATTATCATGGTCCAGGGCCTCTAGGCCCCCATCTTTGCCATGGCTGCTGCTGCCTACGAAATCTTGCTTCTGCCTGGCCAAGAGGGTGATTCGATACGAAAAAAGTCGAGCCAGAATACTGCAGCACCTTCTCTCAGCTGCCTAACTAGGTCCTGATGCCGGCGTCGTTGGCTTGCATGCTGCCCCACGTCATTTACCCTGTCATTTTACCCCGTCATCAACCCAACCGCACCTGTCCTGTGTACACCCAGGTTGCCAGTGAAGAAGAGAAAGAAGACGGACCAGTGGTGCAACTATTTCCAGAGAAATGTCATGACGATTACGATATCATCGTGTATCTATCCTATTTTAAGATGAAGGAAAAAAACCAAGGCCGAATCAGTCATGCGCGCACGCACTCGCACGGCACTCACCCCTTCACACAGACGCACACGCCCGGCCGCAGCCGCATCTGTTTTACTCAGGAAGCGAACACATGGCATTACACAACCACCCATCACATCTCCTTTTGTGGCACGCTATAAATTTATAAAAATCCCTCTATTTTTATCGTTTTCCCAATTTTTGCAGTCGGCACGGCTTTCCATATCTTCAATATGGCAAACCCGCTTTCTTACCGAACGGTACCCTAACATCTAAATCCACCCAAATGCCCCAATTTGCCGGGTTCGGGTCCGTCAAAGTGTCCGAGCCGAACGCACGCCCCCTTATGATTACTTGATTATCAGCCAGCGTCGGGCGGGTTGAGCCTTTTCCATCTCGCCATCTTTCGACTTATTATTCTAAATTTACTCTTTTGGCAATGAGGACAATCAAGGTCCCCTCCCGAGATCCATTACATCTAAATTTAATACCTCAAGATACAGCCCTGGCACGTGCATCGTCTAGGCCATGCATGTACTGCCTGGGTGCCTTTTTCCGCCACAAGTACGGATACTCAGCCACATCTGCACGTTTTAGTACTAGCTCCAAGTGCTTATTAACAAGGCTAACATTTCTGGCTCGCTGGTTGGTCAGGAACCCTAAATTTACAAGTTGATGGCGAATCTCCTCCTCCAACTGTCAAACAGCTCATGGCATCCAGGATGCACCTTTCCTTCGCATCTCAATTCCATCTAGCCTCGCTTCTAGAATATTCGCCATGACGTTTTCACCTCAGTCGTATCGGCGCCTCTCTTGACGCGCCTCATGCAATTTGCTCATCACAGGTCTGCACCTCTTCCCGTACATCTGCGCCTTGTTCCACGTAGCCTCCGGGCAAGCATCTCATGTATTCGCCTCTGCTGTACTTGTACCGCTGCATCACGTCGCATTACGTCACACATCTCATCAAAGCCAGGCCTCCTCCTGCCGCATCGTGCATATCGGGGTACGTGTGCCGCGACCCGTCCCATCGGTTCTTTGCATACGAACTACACGCGTCTCCGACGTGTGCGACTCGTCGCAACCAGGCATCCGAGGACAACTCTCCATGTCCAGAGTTGTAACAGCACATCAGTATGGCAATGTAGGAGAGCGAGTCTACCCATGTCTATCTATCGAGCCGTGCACCTGATGTCGCCGATTCGCACATCCACGCCGATGTGGCCTCTGTTCCAACACTGCACTACAGGGTACCTCAACTTCCGCCATCTTGCACATGTCTTTCCACGGTGACATGTCAGTCAGCATGTTTCACCCTGAAGATACGTCGTCATGTCAATCGAGTAATTGTGAAATTATTTCTCGACCACTGTGACCGAATGGGCAGACTAAAACAGTGGTACGTCGGCACGCTGCATCTGTTGGCGAGGTGGCTGAGATTGTACAACGTTTCCAGCGTTGAACTCCTAACAGTCAACTGCTTCCGGTACCACATGACGGGGTACTGAATCCGCCCCCCGGACTTGTTGCCTGGCCGTTGGAACATGGATTTACCAATGGTTTACGTTGAGGCAGCGCAGTAATGTTGAAACAAGAACACATTCAGAGGTAAAGTGCTCAATCAATGATTTTATAAAGGACTCAAAATAACTTATAAAACGAATGACAATTCATATATAGCTCGACAGGCTAGCGCACGAATACAAAGGCTGTTTGTCTAAGCAAGCAGCTCGTTGATATCATCAGTGATGTCGTAGAAGGGGAAGTCGGTTCTGTTGAGGGAGCGGCCGGGGGTGTTGTCCAGGAAGAACTCGGTGACGGCGTAGATGCGGTCGACAATCTGAACAGTGGCGACGGCAAAGCCTTCGACGGATCCGAGGCGGTTGGGGACGACGCCGAGCTTCTCAGCCGTCTTCCAGTTGTCCTCGGAGCGGAGGACAATCGTGCCGAGGGTGTTGTCGGACACGAGGAAGACCTTTTGCTCGTAGATGGAGGGCAGGATGGCGCCGTCGAGATCGGCGCCGATGGGCTCGGTGCCGTTGCCGTTGGTGATGGTCACGACGACGGGCTCGCCCTTGTCGGCCGAGGTGTCGAAGCGCACAACCTGGCCGCGCTCGCCGTCACTGACGAGGATGTTGCGGCCCTCGTTGAAGGCGGCGATGCCGGTGTAGCCGTGCACCGTCGTGTTCTTGCCGACGTCGACATACCAGGGCTCGGCCGTCGAGTTGTCGGCGCTGACCTTGATGATGCTGCTGGGAAACGTGCCAATGACAAAGCTGTTGCCCTCGGCGTCGTGCTCAATGTCCTGGAAGCCACCGTACACGCCCTGGGAGATTTCCGTGAGGTTTCTCTTCCACTCGACCTCGCGCTTCTGCAGGTCGTACTGGACGAGGAAGTTGGTGCCGGAAATGTCGACGCCAGAGGTGTCAAAGGCGGCGCCGGCGTTGGCGCTGATGGAGAGCTTGTCGTGCTTGACGTCGACCTGGACGCCGGAGACGTGGAACGCGGGGATGTGGGAGATGTCGGGAAGCTCAATGACCTCAAGGATCTTGTTCTCGGCGGGGTCCCAGACGGAGATGACGCTCTCGTACAGGTGGCTGGTGCGGGTGGTGTCAGTTTTACCGATCAAGCGCGGTGGATGGTTTATTCAACATACCCGATGTAGGCGACGCATCTCTTGGGGTCGAAATCGGCATTCTCGGGGTACAGGCCGGGTTGGTGGATGGTGATGTTTCCGCGAGGCGCGGTGCAGGTCTGCTGGGGCTGCTGTGGCTGCTGTGGCTGGGTCGGGGCCTTGCAGGCGCCCAGGGGACCGGCGGCGGCCAGCGGGACCAGAGCGAGCAGGAGGGAAGAAGCAACCATGATGGGTGATGTGATGAGGGTGAGTTGATCGATTGATTAAGGAGGTTATAGAAGAACGATGGAATTCCTTGATGCTTTCGATATGGATTTGGATGAGAGGGGAGGCAGTCGCAGATGTTATATACAAGTGCATCGCTGCGCCGCAACAAAGCTTAAATTAAATCTACATGGACGATTCGACAAATTATTACCAGACGTTCGCTTGCCGATCCAGAGCTCGGAAATTTGGCCCTTGTTCCGTAGTCCGTTTTTGGTTGCGAACTTGCGAGGGTTTGTAAGGCGAAGTGGGATAAAACGTGGTGGGATGGTGTTGGCGGGATAGCCGTAGCGAGTCAAACCGTCATTTATCAGCGCAAGTGGGAATCTCTCATGCAGGGCCCCCAAGCAAAGCTCACAAGGGACGACTCGACAAGAAATAGCCAAGAGGGTTGCTGACTCGGTTGTTGTCACCCCTCCCGCACTAGGCGATGCCCAGCATGCCGAGGGGGAGTCTAATTTACTGCGAACCGATGCTTGGCAGGAATCAGGATGCCCGCAGTGAAACGCTTTGGTTGGAAGCTGGGTGCAAAAGCTAGTGGGTTATAGAAAAGATGGCCTTATTATCTTGCGCGGCATCGTGGCTTGGCGGGTAGTCTAGATTTTAGATTTGGGTGGCTGCAAAAGAAAAAAAAAAAAGTTCATCTCGTCAACTGCCGTCGATCAAGCAGTTCGCAGCAAAGAAGAGACCACATATAAAAAAAAAAAGAAAAAAAAAAAGGCTCAATGGCTGCACACACCGATGACAATGATCAATTTGTCGTGCAGCAGCTACGAGGAGGGGTTGGTCGTTTGGTTGCTTTTGTTGTTATCCTGATCCATCCTGACGATTGTACGGATATTCCCGACAGGAAAAGAGCATCTCAAAGGGGGCCTTGCGAGGCCAGAACGTCATGGATTTGCTCCATTATAACAATACCACGAGTGATCTTAATGACCAGGAATTTTCAAAGCATTGATATATTTAGAGGGGCGTCTCAATTCTTCAAGCAACCCTGATGAGGAGGCGGCTTTGCCGAGAAGCCTCAAGTATCAGCCGTTTGCAGCTTTTTTTTTTTTTTTTTTTTTTTTCTCTATTTCATGAATTGCGGGTACTTGATAGCCCTGAAAACAACCTTTTTCAGCCCAAGGCAATACTAAAATATCCAAGCCGCGCACTAAATAACGGGGGTGCCCGCCCTGTTACAAAATCGACTTAGATCCTAAAACCAACATCTTTGGATCCAGGAACCTTGAACCAGCATCCTATATCAATAATAAACCCGCCGTCCCTCTAACTACATTGTCAAGCTCCGACAAGTCGCACATTGTGGTTGATTAATCGACAACTAGAGATGATCCACGATGCTCCAATTCCTCGCCGCGACCAACGCTGGACCGACGGGGCTACCCACAACTGGGTCAAATTCTTTTGCAACAGACATGAGGAATTAGGAATCTCCGGGCGCACTCCAACGGTGAAACGTTTCTTCTATTTATTCAATTTGTCCGGCGGATACTTGTCCGATGCCACATGAACACCTCACTCTGCCCGTGACGCGTTCCAAGACAAATACGCTACTTTTTAGAAAGTGCATCCAATGCTACATAAACACCTTATTTATTACTCTAATCCGTACCCGTGACGCGTTCCAAGACAAACAAGTCATTTTCCTCCAAAGCGCACAGGCTCACCAAGATCATGATATGGCTACTCAGTGCTCCGTACTTTTGCCACGCAATCTACCCCACCACGCCTGTTATGATATTATATTATTATAGCACTCTATTTACCAACTTGGTAGATGGAAATGCACGAAGAAGCCCCCCAGAAGAGGCGCGCCGCAATTCGCGGCTCTTCAAGGTCTATTGGCTCGTATCTAATCGCTATTTACCCTGACATCTTCCATGACCAGCCAGGGCCTTGTCACGTTGTCAAGGAACTCGGCCCGTTATTATTACTCGTAACCAAGTAGAAATACAGCTCCCTTGCCCACCTCTCAGACATTCCACTCATAAATACCCTCCAACCTCGGTCTGGCTCCTGCTTTGCACCCTTTCTCTTCGCTGCCCTTGGCCCAACGCCACGGCCACAGCAGCCAAAACATTGTCCCCCAACTTTTTACTTTTATTAGCATCGTCTCGCAACCCTACCCCATGCTTCCAAACGTCCCGCATTGCTTCGATCCGCCGAAAGTGTACGCACGCTGTCATCATCGTCGAGCGCTGGCTGCCCTTTGCTTTGCCTTTTGAGAAAATGGGACCATTTGCCTGTGGAGAAGCCGCATCGCAAAAAATGATGCCGGCGTAGTTGCCCAAGACAAGCTTCATTTTGCATGGCCTTTTGTGTCCGTCGTGCTTTTTGCAAGGTTAAATTGACCATTATTTGTTCAGTCACCCAAACCGAACCAACGTCAACGCATCTGCCACGCGCCACATCCGCCACCAGCATCTAGTATCTTCTGGTGCCAGGTGGCAGGATGCTGCCCAATTTTGGGAGGGCGGTGCCCACAAGTTGAAGTGGCCAGCTTTACACCATCGTACTCCTCCTACCCACTTCCTCACCACCTGGAACTTATTACAACCAACTTGCTATTGCGTCTTTGCAAACTCGACACCCCCTTTTTTTCTCTCCCCGTTACCAGTAAAATAAATACCCAAGCACAATCAAAAAAAAAAAGAGTCATGCATCTCCCGGGGGCGCTTGCCCTCTCCCTCGGCCTCGCCGCCTCCGCCGTGTCCGCTCGGCAGCAGCAGCAGCAGCAGCAGAGCGCCGTGCTCCTCTCCTCGGTGCAGTCGCTGACGCTCCGCGGCGGCGGCGCCAAGACGTCGCATCGCCGCGTCCCGGCCGCGCCGCAGCTCCGGTGCGTCTCGCCGCGCGCCCTCTGCGACCTCCACGCCATCGACGTCATGCGCTGCACCAACCAGGGCTCCTCGTACGGCGACGAGGACGTTGAGTGGAGCTGCGCCGCCTCGCTGCCCGCCGAGCTCAAGCTCGGCGCGACCGACGTCGTCTGCGAAGGCTACGCCTCGTCCGACGACCCCTACGTGCTAAAGGGCAGCTGCGGCGTCGAGTACACGCTCGCGCTCACCGACCTGGGCGAGCGCCGGTACCCGGACCTGGCGAGGGGACGGGATCGGTGGTTTGGCGGCGGCGGCGACGCGCACGGCGGCGACAATGCCTGGGCCGCGGGGCTGTTTTTCCTCGTTTTTGTCGCCGTTGTCGCCTGGATCGCGTACTCGGCTTGCGTGGCCGCCTCGGATAACAATAGAAGACAAGCAAACACAGCAAGACGATACGGGGGCGGAGGCGATGGAGGAGGTGGTGGTGGTGGTGGCGGCGGCGGCGGCGGCGGTTGGGGTCCGGGAGGCGGAGGCTGGGGTCCGCGGAATGATCCCCCGCCGCCCTACCCAGGAACAAACAACAGCTACAAGTCATCTTCGAATGGCGGCGGCGGCAGCAGCAGCAGCAGCAGCAGCAGCAGCAGCAACAGCCAGCAGCAACAGGGCTGGCGGCCTGGTTTCTGGACGGGCCTCGCAAGTGGCGCCGCCGCCAGCTATCTCGCCAGCGGCCGCAACCGCGACAACCGCGACAACTACGGCTACGCACCCTGGGGCTCCAATAACTACGGCTCGGGCTCGCGATGGGGTGGAGGCGATTCATGGGCAGGACCGTCGTCGTCGTCGTCGTCTTCGAGCCGCCGCGGCGGAAGCAGCTCCGGCGAAAGGCACGAGAGCACCGGCTTCGGTTCTACGCGACGCAGATGACGACGAAAATGCAAGCAGTGCTATCCAGTTGCTTTTGTCAACTTGGAATGATGGAACCAAGGAGACAAAGAGTCCCCCCCCCCTCCAAAACTGTTCATTTGTACAAGAGCGAAAGAATACATCGTTTCACAAGCACTAATGACAATGATACTAATGTATATATTTGTTTATCCAAACCAAGCCAAACATGTTTGTTTGTCCGGTGATTGAAGCGCCGAATCCCAGATACCATTAGAAAAAGAAGCCCGTCTTTGCCTTTGTACACCTCGTACACCAAACAGCAATATTGAAACCAAAACCATTATCCTTCGCCCCTCTCTCGCCTTATTCCCTTGTACAAAAAGTACACAAATAATATACATCCCGTCATTCCCTATCAAGGGAGAGAATGAGCAAAGAAAAACCGAATGCCAAACACAATGTACAGAGCAGCAAATTCCGAAAAAAACTAACTCCATTCTTTGTTTTTGCCGTAAAACGCCGTTTCGCAGTGGTAGTCGCGGAAATAAATAGCTCAATAGCCGTTACACCTTCTCCTCGGCGCCCTTCCCAAGCATAATCAGTCTTCATCACTGCTAAAGCTGGCCCTTGATTCCCCTCTTGATCGTCAAGCCCCCGTATTCGAAAACAACATTAGTGGTGTACAGGCATAACGTCCATTTTATCAAAGGCTCGCGAGCAGCTAGGACATTTGCGCATGCGGTTGCTGATGCGGTCGTCCACACACTTGCTGCAAAAGAGATGACCGCAAGTCTTGAGCGCCGTGTTCTTGAAGTTGTTTCGGCAAATGCTGCAAAGGGCAAACGTTCGCAGCATCTCTTCTTCTTCCGATGAATTGCTCAAAGCCTTGCTTCTCCAGTTATCCCGGTCCTTTTGCGCGTGCTCAATTCGCACTTTCAGCTTTTCCATCTCGGCTTCTTGCTGGATATTTCTCTCCTTCACAATTGCTGATGCTGTATCTTTCGACTTTACCAAGCTCGTAAGATCGGTAATCTGCTTATTCAAAGACTCGATCCGGCGTGTTCCTTCAAGTGTGGCAGACTCCATCTTCTTATTCTCTGAAACCAGAGTTGCGTTTGTTAGACGCAAATCGCCCATTTGCTTTTCCAAGTTGCCGAGTAATGTGCGGTTCTGCGACTCTAAATCCTTCAATTGCGCAATAATCTCCGCACTCTTACTGTTTTGGTGGCGCAAGGATCGAATTTCGTTATTTCGCGTATCGGCATCTTTGCGAGCCGCAAAGTACTTTTGATCCGCTTTGTTTTTCTCAGCAATCAGAAGCTGTATCTTCTCCTCTAGACCATCAAAGTCCATGACCCTCTTCTGACCCAAATCCCTCATCCTCTTAAACGCCTTCTCTATCGAAGGTAGTTCGTCGTTAATGGCCTGAAAATCCTTTTCCAATTTTTTGTAACTTTGTCGAAGTTCATCTTCAGTCATTGTCGAAAGATCTGCTGTCGATTGCTCAGAGTTGGAGGGCTTCAGTCTCGCGATTTCCGACTCCAGAGCGGAAATGCGGTCTTCTTTGGCGGCCACGAGCTCCTTCATGTGCTCAAGCGATTGCCTCTCCTGCTCCATGCTGGCCTTTCGTTGCGTGTTCTCAGCAAGAATCTCATCTCGCGCAGATCGAACACGGGCGAGGTCTTGATCTCTTGCAGCAATGTCTGCCTCCAATTCTTGAGTGACTTGACTGGCATCAGCCTCCAGCTGTGTTCGAAACGTTGTTCGCTCAGACTGTAGCTTTTCGGCCTCTTCTCGAAGTTGCTTATTTGTCGCCTCCAAATTGTTGATACGTTTGATGAGCTCTTCATTTTGACCCTTGAATTGCTTAAAGACGTCCGTTCTGATGAAATCCTCATCTGACCAGGATTCGCGTTTGGCCTTCCATGTCGAGTTCTCGTCCTGCAAGGTTCGTATTTCTCTAAAAAGATTGTCCAATTGTTCTTTCTGCTTGGCAGCGGCGGCAGTGGTTTCCTCATACTTGAGGAGAAGCTCTGCGTTTGTCCCAATTGAAGGTACCGGCTCTTCTGAGCCTTCTTTTGTGGCGGAGGGTGGTCGTGTGGCATTTGCGAATGCTTGCTGTTCCAACTTCTGCACTTGTGAGCTCTTAGCGCGGTCCAGCTTTTTCTCGGCCTTGAAATAACGTAGCGTCGCAGTATTGAGCTGCTCTGATAGGGCATCCTTTTCGCTGTTTAGGCGATCCAATCTGAGTAAATATTCCTTTTGAGCGGCGAGAAGCCCTGTGATTTTTCCTTCGAGAGCCGAGGTCTCGGGTTTAACTTCCCCTCGAAGCGCGGCTATTCGCTGAAGCAGATTTTCTGTCTTGTTCCCGATGGTCTTTCCCTTGTCCTGCAAATGGCTTTGAAAGTGTTGTAAATCTTTGAAAGAAACGCTGCTTAAGAATGGAGGGCCTGAGAGCAATCATTAGTGCCCACGTCACTATTAACGGCAAGGTAATTGGCTTACCATCGAGTTTCTTGGTCGCAGCAGAAGCGTCGGCTAGCAACTCAATTTCGTCGAGAACCTAGCAGCATCGTTAATTTCGTGTCATCGAAATCGCACCAATCGAGACTTACTTGTTGCCACCAGGCATCGATTATTCTTATATGATCGTCATGATGTACAGCTCGTTTGTGTACTTCTTCCAATCGCGATTCTGCCGTGGCGGCCCTGCGACTATATTCTTGCATTTGGCGGTAAATGGCACCCTTTGTATAAACCTGAGAGAAGAAATTAGTATTCAAGGAGAGTGCAATGAATTCTGCTTTGCCCTTGATGATATTGCTGCAATCGGGTCGCGGTGCGCGGGGGAAGCAGGCTTGGGGCGCGAACGGGCGCGCGTGGCACGCAGGCTAGGCAAACTCGTCGCAAGACAGACGCAGGACGTGTGAAAAAGGCAGGAAAAAAACCATTTAAAGTGTCGCTGTTCCTTGTAAAATCATTTCCAGGCTGTGCAGAGGGCAAATGCATCGTATTGGGTCCGCAGAAAGGTGTCGCGCGACACTTACTTCAATCCAGCTCTCCTCCTTCATCTCAGGGGTCTCGTCTTTGGTCTTGGATCCATTGACAGCAACCCTCTTACTTGGCGGAGCGAGGTCATCAGCGCTGCCAACGGCAGGCCTCTTCCTGTCCTCCATCTTGACAGTCGTGGAGAGACGAGGCGACGTCGAGGGGGTGGTCACTGCAGGCATCAGAAGAGCGCCAATAGGGGATGCCTTATTGGTCGCGCTGTAGAGCTGTAGATCGAGCACTTGGGATAAAGATGCGATACGCAACCAAGTCTCGTTCCGTAGCCGGCCGTGCAGGCGATCATCCACCGAATCGTGAAGGCGTGGATGGTGGTGAGGCGAAGGTGATGACAGCCAGGAGTTTGAAATTTCGATGCTGGCTGGCAAATCAAAGTTGCACCGCTGACCCACTGCTGCAGTTGGGAAGCGCACTAGCCACATTTAAGCGTTGGCTTCTTATCGCCTCCCTGCTCCGGCTAAATGTCGTGTAAACTTTAGTATCATTGAACGGCGAAGCCGCCAAGAATTTCGAGTGAATGGCATCTGAAATTCGTCCAAAGGCGAACCAGCCAAAGCCCGCTCGACATGTACCACGAGGCCCTTGCCCCAATACAACGAATTCGATAGCGCACTTTCCATCAATCCGCCACAATGAGTTCCATGTTCAAGAAAAAGGGCGCGCCCGCCTTCAAGCCCAAAATCCCGTCGGCCAGAGCGCGTCCAGCTGCGCCCGCGCCTGCGCCAGCACCTGCACCGGTCGCGAAACCTATTGAGCCCCTGGTAGCAACTGACGACGTTGTCGCGGAAAAGCCTGTCGAGGCTTCAGAGGTCCAGCAGCCCTCGAACCTGGTTCCCGAAACCCAGACTCCTGATGAGCCAGCTGCGCCTGAACAACCAAGACGGCGACGCCGGTCCAGCGCTGGCTCAACGTCCACAGCCGTACAAGACGCGGTCACGTATAAAGCATTAGCCGAAATTGCGAGAAGCGACGCCGAGGCCACCTCAAAAGACACTCCCGTAGAAGCCTCCAGCCAGGTTGTGCAGGAAGTCGACAGTGTACCGACCACGCGGCGTCAAACTAGACAAAGACGGGCATCGCAAGCCGCACAGCCGAAGCCGACAGTCGAGACACAACAGCTTGAAACACCGCCGCCGACAGACCAACAAAAATCCACGCCAGCCTCCTCGGAATCATCATCAGAGGCACAAACAGAGTCGCAAGCCGAGGCTCCCGCCACCGCTGCACCCAAGGCCACGAGGTCAAGACGTCGAGCAGCCGCAGCTACCGAGGCGACTGGCGACGACGGCGAGGCAGCCATCGCGCCACCAAGAAAACGAACGAGAAAGAATGCTGCCACTGCGGCCGACGGTGAAGCAACGCCCGCCGCTCCGAAATCAAGGAAACGAAGCGCGGCGGCAGCTACGGGCGAAAAGGCAGCGCCGCGCCCGCGTCGGGCTCGGTCAAGCACACCTGACGACTCGGAGACTAGAATGGTTGACTTGCAGACGCTGAAAATGTCGGATCTTACCCGCGACTTGCACATTGGCAAAAAGTTTAGCCGGCACGACGAGCTCCGCGAGCGCGAGCGCAGAGCACGCGTGCAAGCCAAACTCAACAAGACGGGCCTGACTCCCAGCGGCGACGTCTCGCGGTCCGGAACGCCCCTCACCGAGCCGTCGCCCGGCGTCAAGGACGGGACGCCCTCTGGCGGCGCGACGCCCGGGGACGCCTCGGGGGCACTCAGCGGGGGCGCAGGCGGGCCCGCGCCCGCCGGTCCGCAGTTCCGCATCGTCGACGGCCAGATTGTCGTGGACCAGAGCTCGCTGGTCATGGACCGGCACGCGCGCGCAGCCGCGGCGCAGGCGGGCGAGGACATGGAGACGATTGAAGAAAACGACTTTACGCGGCTCATCACCTCGAGCTCCTTCATGACCACGTCCAAGCTGCGCGGGCCCAACATCTGGACCGACGACGAGACGGAGCTCTTTTACCGCGGCCTCCTCATGTTTGGCACCGAATTCCAAATGATCTCGCACATGTTCCCCGGCAAGCAGCGACGCCACGTCAAGCTCAAGTTTAACCGCGAGGAGCGCTGCAACCCGTCGCGCATCGACGCCGCGCTCGTCGGCGAGAAGACGACAAAGATGGACATCGAAGAGTACAAGACGCTCACGGGCGCCAGCTTCGAGCCCGTGGAGAGCATCATGGCCGAGCAGCGCAAGATTGAAGAGGGATACGAGGCGGAGCGGAAGCGCATCGCGGACGAGCAGGACGAGCTGATGCGCAAGAAGCGCGAGGAGCTCTTTGCCGATGACGATGCTGCGGCGGCGGCGGCGGCGGCCAAGAAGAAGGGAAAGAAAAAGGGAAAGCAAAAGGTGGCGTACGGCCTCAATGGCGAGCCCATTGTCAACGACGCGTGAAAAGTAAAGAAGAAGAAAAAAAAAGCAATACACTTGCGGCTGTGGATGTTGCCATGGTGGTGGTTCTCGGTATATACGCGGGTTTGGGTCAAATGGCACCGGATTGGATTGGATGAGTATGAATTGCATAGGATTCGGCGTAGATGGCTTGCTTCTCTTGGTTGAAGAAGCAACTCTTGGTCAAGTTTTTTTTATATATACAGCGGTATTACTGCCTCGTGTACTTGCTTATATTGGAATTGATACCCTAGTAGGCTTTTATTGGGGTTTCTACTCTTTTATTTTCGAAAGGGAGCCTCTGATGTGACGATGCCTTGGTGAAAACTACGCTCTGGCAAAAGGAATACGCACATGTACCACAGCTCCCAATTACTCGCTGTGCTGCAATAATTTCCAAAAAAAAAAAAAAAAAAAAAAAAAAAAAAAAAAAAAAAAATCACACCAATATAATTCAATCCCAGTTGTGTCAACCACACAACTTCCTTTTTCTCTCCTTTCCCGAAACTCTGGTCTCGTCGTCATTTCAAGAGCAAGATTGATGAAGAAACTACTATAAGCAATTGATATCGATTTTTTTTTTGTCAAGTGTTATAAGATTTCTTTCTCATTATCGTAAACTAATCCCACATAGCTCCCGTATGACAACTCCTCTATTGGCTCCCAGGCGGCTGGTCGTCCTCGGGCTGGTCGAATAAAAAGTTGGCTGCGAGCTCCTCGTTCTTATCGCAAGCAAAGTAGGCCTGGATAGCCTGATCTCTGTCGAAGCCAAGGCGGCACAGCTACACTAATGATTAGCATTTTTGTGAGAGAAGAGAGAGAAGACTGGCAATTCAACATACGCGCTCAATGGCGTCGCGTTCCTCCTCGGTGACGGAAATGGCCTGGGCGCCGGGAGGCAGAGGAACGTCGTCTTCGGCGTCCTCACCGAGGAGTTGGAGGAAAGAGTCGGGGTTGGAGGCAATGAGCTGGGCAAGCTGAGGGTTGCCAGCACCTAGCTGTTGCAGGATGGGCTCCAACATTTGGGGCTGCTGTTGTACGACTTGGCGGAGCTGTTGGAACTGAGGGTTCGTGCGCAGGAAATCTAGGTTGCCTAGGTCGGCCGCGGCAGCAGCAGCGTCACCACTGCCGCCGCGCGATGCGCCCGAGCCACCGTGCTGGGCGGCGAGATCAAACAGGTTAACGCTTCCGCCCTCGTCATCGCCGCCGGTCTGTGTCGTCTGAGGGGCGGCTGGGGCAGCAGGGGCGGCGGCAGCGGCCTGACGAGCCTGCTGCTCCTGCTGAATGTTTTCGGGGATGCCCTGGTCTCTGTGTCAGTCGCGTCGCAACATCTTGGGGAGGCTAAAGTTGCGCTTACGGTTAGGAGGTACTCGACGGCTCTATCGGGGTTGTTAAAGGCAGCACGCATGGCAGCCTCAATTTGGCTTCTCTCAAAGCCCATGGCCTCCATGCTCGTGATGGCAGCGGCGCGCTCGGTGCCCATGGTGAGGCCGGCCGAGTCGCCGCCAGCAGGAGCGGCGGCATCGGTGCTGCGGTTGGGAGTCGGGGTGGCGGGGATGTTGGCGCTTAGGCTCGCAGACGACTGGTTGGGAGCAGCTGGGGCGGCGGGAGTGCTTTGGGCCGGCTGAGCTGGCGTCGCAGGAGGAGCGGCGGCGGCCGAGGGAGTAGCGGCGGCTGGCTTTTCCTTGGGCTAGACAAGGAGGCGAGTTAGAAGCTTGCGCAGGTAGGGGAAGCAGTTGGGAGAAGGTGTCACCTTGTTCACCATGCAGACAACGAAGCCCTTTTCCTCAATGTTGTAAGAGGCGACTGTCTCCTCATCCTTTAAAATCTTGCCTAAAAAAGCTGGTCAGGAACGGCGGGGCAGTTGGCGCGGGGTTCGGATCGTCCGCACCTGAGTAGATGAGCTTTTGGAGCTTGGGATCCCATCCCTTTTCGGTTGAAATGCGTTCCTTGACGGCGGAGATCTATGTTGAAGGCTGTTTAGCATCGCAGCAGCAGATGGGCGGCAATCGGGCAGCGAGGAAGGCGAGAGGCAGCGCGGCTCGGGGCGTTGGCAGCTTACCAGGTCGGTGGGCTCGACTTGGAGGGTGAATTTCTGCTGCTTGAGATCCTGCGCAAGACGGTGGTCAGCTTGTGGAGGTGCGCGGCATGACGATGGGGGTCGGCGGCTGGGTAGCCACAGCAGAGAATGGCTGTTATCGCCCAGCCGCCGATGCTCAAGGTGGCAAAACATACTCTGAAGGTGACCTTCATGGCGGGCGGTTATGGAGGCAGCTGGACGGCTGCGGCGGGGAAGAAGAGAGCACACGAGCGTGAGGGATAGCAGAGCGTGGCGAGGATGCCGGAAGAAGAGGTTGCGAGAAGAAGCGGTGCGAGGAAGAGACTGCCGGGTTGATTGAGTATGCAGAAGAGAGGTTCTGATGGGTTGGCGTTTGATGGTGGTGTAATATAGGCTGGCGGCGTTTTTTTTTTTGATGTGGAGGCGTTCGATTTGACTTGGTGCTTGGGTGGTGGGTGCTTGGGCTTGGTTGGGGTGGTACTTGGGTGCTTGAATGCTGTTGGCCTACAGGCTACAGCGTCTTGTGCGGTGGAGAAGCTTGGCTCAGCCAAATCATGACACAATTAATTGCCCGTCTTGCCCGTCAGCTGTGTATTACTTGATGTTTGGAATTGACCACTTGCTGGCACTGGGATGCTGTAAATTTCATATGAGGACATTATCTCTGGGCGGTAAAAACGTGATTCACAGCAGAGGTAACCGCCATGTAACTACGAATTTACCTGGTACAGCACCTGTACATAGGTACCTAGGTAGGTACCTCCCATCACTGTAGCCGCTGCATCTCCTTCCTGTGGCTGGTCACGGCCAGGCACCCGCAGACTGACGAAGTCGTTGCACACGCTGAGAGCTGTGGTGGGGCAGCTTCTAAATACACCATGGCGTCACAATGCTATTTACAGTGGGTACAAGGTAATTCAGAGCAAATGACCACTAATTCCCCATGCAATGCTGCTCGGGATTACCTGGAGGCACTGTAGGTTGTACCTAGGCATATACGCGCCTGTCAGACTAGGGACTAGTAACAAGCCGAATTACATTGTTATCATGTCCAACAACTTCAACATGTACAACATCTTGTAGAAAATAATCACGTATATATATATATATGTGAGTGTGTGTACATTACTGAAACAAAATTAGCAAATTCCCAGTACGCCAAACCCAAACCTAGAATTAAAGTAAGCCTCCCCTTCAACGCCTTGCTCGTCCAAATCGTGTGCGCATCGGCTCATAAATTCCAAACCCATACAAGTACACTTTAGATTGAGTATGCCAAATCTCAAGTGTTGTAAAACAACTAAACATTATAAAAAAAAGAAAAAAAAGAAAAAAAAAAAAAGTCAAACTCGAGCGCAAAAGAATAAGCCAAAAGAAGCCAAAAGAAGCCAAAAGGTCTCAAACGTCAGGCCCTTTCCACTAGTTAGTACAAGGCGCAGGACTTCGTAGACTGCTGCTACTGCGATTCGCCGACCTGCGCGGTATCGGTGGCACTTTGCTGTTCAATACCCATTCGGGTACAGGAGGTGTCATCTTCCTTTCCTGCAGACGCATGTCTTCCTTGCTGAGCATCCTTTGTCCATGCACATCCGCGTCGGCGTGCTGGGCAAAGGGGCTGCGCGACATGGCCGGCAGGCTCCCGCTGCGGACACGAGGAAAATGTCTCGTCGAATCATGCTGAAACATGATTTGGCCAGCGTCGGGCGCGGCCGTGACGCTTGTGCCTGGCGACAGGATAGGGGGGGTGCTTGGAGAGTCTGATCTGAAGAGCGGATGAATGTGCAGCTCGCTGACGCTGGCCGGGGCTCTTCCCCGAAGGGCCGGACGGCCAGTCGCCGGGCTGTGGCTGCGGCTACGCTTGGGAATTGGTCGTGGCGGCGCAAAGCAGAGCATGTTTTCGGGACTGATGCTGGCTCGAGGGCTGCCGGGGATCGTTTCCAGGGTGTAGGTGCGGCTGATGGGTGAGGTGCAGACTTCCATGACAGCCTGGCGATTGCGCACATCAACTGATGAAGTGTCCCATGTATCAAAGCTTTCTTGAGTAGCATTGGGGTTCGCACTACTGTCAGTGCCTATACTGTGCGTTCCTATACTGTGCATGCTGTCCTTTGCGTGCAGCAGTCTTGTCCGCGAAGAGGTATGACGGACGGCAGGCGGAAACGCAAGATGGAGAGGGTTCGCCTGCACAAACTTGTTGCGCAACGAGGGCGGTGTGTCTTTTAGAGCAAAAGACTCCTTGGACTCCTCCGAGTCGCTTGTTCTTGGTAGCGTCTGGCTATAGCGTATGGACTTGACGTAGGCTGTTGGTGACCACGACGACGTCTCCCTTGCTGCAAAGAGCTGGCGCGCACGAGACTTTGTTTGGTGCGATTGCGCAAAGTGAATGACCATGAATGCAATCTGAGTGGTCACGGCTAGGGCCAGCATGACTGAAACAATGATGAAGTTTGATGAGCGGCTGGACCAAACTTGTTGGACGGGGCTGCTCGAAGCTCCGATCCAGGCCAGAGTAAGGGCAGCTGTGATGAGCGAGATGAGGCTCGCCAATACCCCCAGGCCCAAAGCGACACCAGTGTAAGGCCGTGAGATGTGGCGTATTTTAACCAGCACATGTGCCGAGACGAACCAGGACATGACAATCAAAAGGGTGCCCTGAAGCGCGGCGCCGGCTATGGCGGTGGCCCTGATGGTAGGGAGAGTTGATGCATTGGAAGCAAGCATGGCAAGGCAGGCGGTTGCGCCAGCAGTGGTGCAAATTGCGACGCCGGCGAGGATGGCAAGAGCTATTCGAGCCATGGTAACGCCGGGCTTTGTTGCTGGACAGGAGAAAGAATACGTTGTGCGCAACGAAAAGAATCGAGGCGATTATTGCTGAAGCGGGTTCCTCACGGCAGGAGAGTGCCGCGAGATATAGAACCCCCGTGGACAACAAGTCGAAAAGGAAGATTTTTAATCCGTAGTCTTGTCGGGATGCGAGTGATGTATGCGACACGCGCAATGTCCCTTAATATCCTTAATATCGTGGTCGAAATGTTTGCTGTTTCTTGTGGTGGTGCCGAGTGGACCGGGCGTGTAAGTGGTGAGCCGCAGCTTTACGAGACTCGGGTAGCTGCACAAGGTTGCGCAAACAAGGCGGCGCAAGAAGACGTCCAAGTAGCTTTGGTAGATTCAAAGAGGGAAAAAAAAGAAGAAAGAAAAAAAAAAAAAAAAAAAAAAAAAA
>JAAHCF010000329.1:0-40442 GCA_038367545.1 Beauveria asiatica | reverse complement strand
ATAAAATATAATAAATAGTTAATATTAAATATTTAAAATATTATATAACTTTAACTAGAATTTACTTATAAATAAAAATCTTTAATCTAAAATAATACTATTAGATATACTATATAATAGCTTAACTTTATTATAAAATAACTTTACTAATTATATAGCTATTATACTAGTATTTATTATAAAAAAAAACTATACTTTATATATCTATTAATAATAACTAAGATTAAATTTACTTACTTAGTTTTAATATATACTAGTAATAGTCTTATAATAAAATCTATTATTAATTATAACTAAAGTCTTAAAGAAATTAGTAATAACCCTAATTTATTATATAGCTTATATTATTTTATTATAATAACTTAATATATTATATATATAATTATATAATTTATTATATCTTTTTATATATTTTATTAAAAGAAGTTTTAATATAAAAGGTCTATTATTTAGTTAGTATTAAAATATCTTATTAATAGATTATTATAATAAGTTAATAATAGTTTATAGACTAAGTCTAGGTTTTTTAAGATATAAATCCTCTCTTTAAATTAAAGTAATCTTATATTAGTAATTTACTATAAGTACCCTTTAGCTCTAGTAATTAATTACTTCTTCTTTTAGTAACTTAGGTCTTTATTTTAAGTATATAAAATAATAGTATATAAATTTATATTTAAAATCTTATATATTTATATATTTATAACTATAATAAGTATATAAGCTCTTAGGCTATTAAATTATTATTAATTCTTTTTTTAATTTAATAAGAAGCTACCTTATAAATAACCTATAAGTTCTTAACCTACTTTTAGTATTTTACTTAAGTCTATAAAGTTAAATATAAATAAATTTATTCTTTATTTACCCTTACTTTAAGTTATAAT
Source organism: Beauveria asiatica (assembly GCA_038367545.1). Classification (NCBI taxonomy): domain Eukaryota; kingdom Fungi; phylum Ascomycota; class Sordariomycetes; order Hypocreales; family Cordycipitaceae; genus Beauveria; species Beauveria asiatica. The sequence goes on along the minus strand of JAAHCF010000329.1, from coordinate 39,555 downwards.
TATAACTATAAATACTATTTTCTTCTATAAGTTATTAATTAACCTTAAGTTAAGGCCTTTATTTAATATATAATTAAGTTATTTTAAGAAAGTATTAATAAGATTTATTTTATTAATTTAATATTTTATTATAAACTAAAATAATATAAAGAATATATATTATCTTACTTACCTTCTATTTAATCTAAAAGTACTTATAAAGCTTTATAAGTTATAATAATTAAACTAAACTTTAATTAACTAGTCTTTATTTAAATACTATCTTTATTTCTTAAAGTATTTAACTATTATAAATATTTCCTAATTACTAATTATATATTATTACTTAGTCTTAGTAAATTTCCTTAATTAGAATATAATAAAATAGTATTAGCCTTTTTTATTTATTTATAAAGTAATATTAAAAGTATTATCTTTTAAAGTATTTATTTTTAACTTAACCTTTTTCTTTAGATTATAATATAAAAAAGGGGTATACTCTAAAAAGCTATTTTTAACTTATTAAAGATATACCTCTTAGTTATATTAAAATTAACTCTTTTTAATTTTTTACTCTTTATTAGTTCTTTTAATTAAGCTATAAGTAATAAGGCTTTTTATAAATAGTTTTTAATAAACTAATAATAAAAATTATAAAAGCCTAAAAATACTTAAATTTTTTAAAAGGTCTTTAGTTTTAGTTACTTTTAAATTATTTATACTCTTAATATATTTATTTAAATCCCCTTTTTTAAAAAAATAAAGCCTAAAAACTTTATTTTAAATTTATAAAAAATATATTTTAATAGTTTTATATATAGTTTAGCTTTTCTTAATTTATTTAATATCTCCTTTAAGTATTTTATATACTTTTCTTAAATTTAAAAAAATATAAGAATATTATTAAAGTATATTATATAAATTTTATTAAGTAAATTTCTTATTACTTAATATATATAGTTTTAGAATATAACTAAAGTATTTATTAATCTAAATAATATAATAAAGAACTTATAATAACTATATTAATTATTAAAAGTGGTTTTTTACTTATTTTCTTTTTTAATTTAAATATAATAATATATATCTTTAATATTTAATTTAAAGAAGAACTTTACCTTTAAAATATAATCTAAGATTTTTATAATTAAAGGTAAAGGGTATTAATTCTTTTTAGTAATTTTATTAAGACTTTTATAGTTAATATAAAGTTAAAGTATTTTATTTAATTTTAGAATAAATAAAATAAGTAATCTAATAAGACTAATAAAGTAATAGATTTATCTCTTTTTTAGGGTATTATTAATAAACTCCTTAAAGGTCTTTAATTTTTAAGAAAAGAGAAGGTAAATAAAGTTATATAGTAATATAGTCCCCTCTTTAAGATTAATTATATAATTAATTTCCTTATATCTTAAAATAATTCTTATTTTAAATATATTAAATATATTTATATATCCTTATAATTCCTTTAAAATTTAATAAACTTAAAAGGTTTTTAATTTATTTTTATCTTTATTAGAGAATAAGAGTAACTTTAGTACTTTTATAATTATATAAATAAAAGTAATATTTTTTAATTTCTTTATAAACTTTTAAGGAATATTAAGTTAAATTTAGGTTTTTTATATTTTAAAGAACTAATACTTCTTTTTTATATTAATAAAAATATCTTATTTTTTTAAGGTAAGCTTACTTAAGATTAAAGAATACCCCTTCTTATTAGCCTCTTTTAGTAGATTACTAGTTAAATACTAGCTAATAAATATCTTTATAATTCCTTAATAATTAATAAGGGTAACTAGTACCTTATATAAGATATTAAGTTATATTTATTATTTTAGTATAGTTTAAATTACTAGTCTTTTAGTTTCTTAAGATTACTTTAATTATAATTATTATATTAGCTTTTAACTAATTTAACTAGTTCCTCCTCTTATATTAAGAATTATAAAAATATAATAATTAATATTCTTTATACTTTTTTTTATTAATAAAAGAATATTTATAATCTCTTTAAAATTAAGCTTTTAGTTTATATATTTCTTTATAATATTTAAAATATAAATATCTTTATTTATTTTTATTAACTTAATAAATAATTAAGTTCCCTTTTATAAATAATTTATTAAAATAATATAAAAAATAACTATATTATTTATTTACCTTTTTTTATAAATAATTTAGTATTAAGCTTCTTTTTTAAGTACTTTAGAGAAATATAACTTTTTTTATTATAATAATAATAATATATAAATTTACTTAGCTTTTTATAATCTCTTTTAAACCTTCTTTTTTAAATTTAGGGTTTTTTATAAGAAAATCTTATAAGTTTTATTATTAAAGAAGATAATAAGGTAAAATTTTAACTATATATTAAGCCTTTTCTTTTCTTTAAAAACTCCTTTTTTACTAAATACTTATTACTTTAACCTTTTCTTAACCTAGTCTCTTATATATATATTACTATTAAAATAACCTCTTCTTATATCTTAAGATTTTTATTTACTTAAGTAATTATATATTATTATAATTATAATTATAATTTAGCTAAATATTATTATATTTTTTTAAATTTAAGTAAAGTTAGTAGTTCTTTTTTTAAAAGTATTAAGGTATAAGTAAAATTCTATTAAATATTATTTAAAATATTAATAAACTAATTTAAATATTATAATAATATTTATTTTTAGATTTATAAAGTCTTTAAATAGGTTTTTACTTTACTTTAAAAAGTACTTTTAATTTTATAAATAAAATATTTATTTAATTATTAAACTATTATTAATATACTAATTTTAATAAGTATAATTATTTATATTTATATACTTTTAAGTATAAATAATTTATATTATTCTTTTTTTAAATTTTTAAAGATTAGTTATAAAGGCTTATTATAAATCGTATTTTTATTAATTATAAATTTAAAAAATATAATTATTTAATATTTTTATAATATTTTTAATATAAAGTTTATATTTATATAAATACTTTTTATTACTTTTATTAGAGAAATAATATTTTTTTTTATTTATTTTTTTTTATAATTTTTAAAGCTTTTCTTTAAAAGCTTTTTTTTATTTTACTTAATAAATTTCTTATTAAAGATTTTATTTTTTTTATTTATTAAAAAAATATACTTTTATATCTTTATTAAATAAGCTTATTTACTTTATTAAAAGTATTATTTTTTACTTATAAGTAAGGTCTAAGATTAAAAATAAATTAATATTACTCTTTTAGTAATCCTTTTTAACTTAGGTCTTTAAAGTTAATTAGCTTTTAAATCTATTTTTCTAATAGTTAATTTATTTTTTTTAAATAACTTAAGGTAAAAGCTTTAGAATTATAATAGTATAAAATAAGTTAAGTAAAAAAATAAGATTATAAAAATAAAAAATAAAAAAAGTATATTTTATAAACTTTTAAAACTAAAACTTAATAAGTTTTATCTTTTTAGTATTATTTTCTTTATATATATCTTTTTATAACTAAGGTTATAACTTAACTTTAACTTTTTATTAAATTAATATTAAGTCTCTTTTAAGGCTTTATTCTTTATTTTTAGCTAAGTAAAGCCTTTTTTATTAATTTATTAAGTTAATAACTTAACTTTAAATATTTATTAAGTTATAATTAAATTAATAATAAATATATATATTAATAAGTTTATTCTTTTTAAGTATATAAATTTATTAAGTTATAATTAACTTAACTAATTTTATTATAATTATAGAATTAGTAACTTATTATTAAGCCTCTACTTTTCTATATTTTATTTATACTTATTAATAGTAATATAGGTTAGGTATTATAAAATTTAAGTATATTTTATTATTATAACTTTAAATTAATAATCTTTATAATAATTTTTATTTTTATTTAATATTTAATATATTTTTTTTAAATAAATTTAATTTTTTTATTTTTAAAAACTTTTAATATAAATATATATTTAATAAATTCTTTTATTAAAATCCTTTTATAATTTAAATTTCTATTAATAATAAAATAAAAAATATATAAAAAATATATAAAAAATATTATAATTTATATAAAATTATTTATTTATTTATATAAATATAAATATATTATTATTAATAAATAAATTAAGTTTAAAGAAGTTAATATTATAAATATAAAATAATAATAATTTTTAAAAGTAATAAAAAATATTTTTAAATTAATTAATAAATATTAAAAATCTTTATAAAATAATAATATTAATAATAATAAAAATATTATAATAAAAAAAATTAAAAATAAAATAAAATATTTAAATATTTTTAAAAGTTTATTAATATTTATATTTATAAATTATTTATTTAAATAATAAAATAACTTTATATAAATTATAATATAAAAAATATATTAATTTAATAAATTTAAAATAAGGTATTTTTAGATTAAATTAATTATTAAATTATAAGGAGATTAAAAGTTAATATAATATATATATAAGCTATATATATTTTATATAGGTCTATAATAAGTTAAGATCTAGTTCCACTTCTATTTCTCCTCGTACTTAACCGTTGCGGCTTTGTATCTACGTGCTGCTGGCACACACAGCAGCACTTGCGCCACCTGCATCCTAGGTCTTGCCACTCGTCGTCAGACTGTTTAACAATGCCCAGAGACGACTTGTCTATCGAATTTGTTAAGAGGATGCCTCAAGCCGAGCCCCTCGACCCGAGTCTGATACTCGATGATTGGATCAATCGCGTTCAGAATTTCCCCGAGGAGATTCGTTTCATGCAAGACGAAATCGCCGATAAAGATCGACAATACAACGAATGCGTTCGCATGGTCGAAGACCGCGACGCTAAGATCCAGAAATGGATCAAAACCAATGGTAGCCATGAACCAAACCCCAGAGAGGACTTGTTGCGCTCCCAGATTCGCGAACACTATGCCAAAGCCGATCGACTTGCTCAGGAGAAAATCGACATGGCACGCAAGTTACAGCTCACCATGGACAAACATCTGCGTAGTCTTGATATACAAATCAAGTTACTATACGACCGTGCTGAGCCTGGTTTCACCGACCCCGATGAGGTCCCCTCTCTATTACGTCCCAGTGCAGCCAACATCGCGGCGCCTTCCATCCGCACCAGCAACCCCTCAAGCATGACAGCCGGTCCGACACTCGCTCCTGTCAATGCCGGGCCCAATCCAGCGTTGGCTCGATTACCCACACATCCACATATTCGTTTAGCCCAGACACCACAGCAGCAGCAGCAGCAGCAGCAGCAGCAACAGCAGCAGCAGCAACAACCACCTAAGCAATCACATGCAGCTTCGGCGCCGGCAACCCCAGCTGCGAGTATGATAATGAATCGACACAGGGAAAGTTCTGCGGGACCAGCCACCAAGCGAGGGCCCAGGGCAGCCCCCGGAACAGGCACTGCGCCAACTACATCGAGCGGTCTTGCGCGACATTCGTCTCTGGGCCCGGGAACGCCGAAAAGCAGTATTCCAAATGGCTCTAATGTAGCTATGAGAGCTGGTAGTGCCGGCCCAAGGGCCACAACCACCAAGTTAGGAAATGGGCCAGGCAGTCGGCGAAGCACACCGGCTGCGCCGAATCGCAGGAAGCCTCCACATAAATCGAAGTTGTCTCGCGTCAAGAAAGCCTCTGCTAGGAACTCGCCAGTCTCCACGGTAGACAGCGACCTGTCGGAGGCTGAGAGCGGTAGCGGGAATGGTGCCGCTCGTCGTTCCGGATCTGTGGCTGATGACCAGGACGGCGAGGGTGACGAAGCGATCCGCGATGCCGATGAAGATGACGAGGAAGAAGAAGAGGAAGGTGGTGATGACAAGAAGTACTGCTTGTGCCACAATGTTAGCTACGGTGACATGGTTGCGTGCGACAACGACAATTGTCCGTACGAGTGGTTCCATTGGTCCTGTGTGGGCCTCAAGAGCGAGCCAAATGGTACTTGGTATTGCCCTGTTTGCTCAGAAAAGCTGCAAAAGAAAGTGAAATGATTGGTCTTGAGGATGTGAATACGATATGGATTGGAAATCAGATATACGGCGTTGTTATTTTTTACCAACATACCCACCATGCTTTCTAGCATGGCGTTCAATAATCTTCAATTTGATACCCCTTTGCCAGCAAAGCCCCTCCTGGTATTTATCGTCTGGAGAGGTCATGCTCTAACTTGTAAAGTGCACCTGACTACACCGCGTCGCACACCGTCTGTTTCCTCGCGCAAAATTGCGACATCGCCTCCACGACCGCGAGCTTGATCCACAAAGTCATCTAGGGAGCCTCCAACACCAAAGTACAGTTTCTTAGCCGCCACCAGAGCTACTGCTGGCGAGGTGCTATATATTGCGCCTTCTCGTTGCAGTATACAGAATGTGGCTTCCGTAAATGCCTGAAGCGCAAACGGCGAGTAGATTGTTTCCGCCCCGAGTACTAGTGTGGCGGCGGCCGCGCCAGAGTGTGATGCATCATTGGGGATGCCGTTGTACACGAGCTCGACGAATCTGGGGGACCATGCGCCGGAGATGAATGTGAGAGAAATTCGATTGGCAACAAGATGCGACTGGAACGCCGCAACGACTTCTGGGAGCAGCTCGAGCTCATCGTCGACGGAGAAGGCATTGATCAGAGCAGGTGTGTGCTCACGGCAAGAAAGGGCCCATGTGAGAATAAAGTTGGGCAATGTGACAAGCTGTAATACTGTAGGATTGTAGTCTGCTACGGTGAAGGATGTTGGTTGGCGCGTTGTGGCGGCGCTTGACATGGCGGCTTCTAATGTCCATTGAAAGAGGGATATGGATGGCAATGCGGTTCCACAGCCAAGCTGAGGATATGTCAGATCTATTCCACCATATGATCGTAGGAGATTTCAGGGTGTGTGAGAAGAAATTGACCTCTTAGCTAACACGACGTACCTCTATAATTCTCATGGGCAGCTGCTCGGCAGCAGAGACTTTACCCTGCGCAGCCAGCACCTTGACCAAGTCCACACTACTCTCCCAGCTCTTGAATCCTCCTTCGTATACCCCTGTCTTGACATCATGTGTGCCCAGGCCGGAACCATCCGCGTTGACGCCATGCTCTGCGCTCTTCTCTTCCTCTTCCTCTGCCATGAGCTGCACCCGCACATCCCAGAGTTCGCGACGGGGCAGCTGCACGACACATCCGTCGTCAAGAGTCACGTCCAACAAGCTGTATGCAATTTTCGAAGGCATCATAGCAAGCATCTGGGAGAGGTCATGGCGTGTGGCGGTTAGTTGAGGCTTGCCCGCGATAGGGAATGCGCTGGCTTGCGCACGTCTGATGGTGGAAGCAGCGGGCTGCTGGGTCTCAGGATCGTTGGAGGCATCTATATCGTCTCCAGCAAAGCCAAATGAGAAAGCCATGCCGTATTCTCTCACAAGTTCCTGAGATTCTCCTCCCAATATGGACGTACTGTAAATGTCAAGACATTCAAGGGCCTTAAAAAAGCCTAAGATTGCGGTTCTGCTGTGGGGACGAAAACTCGGGCTCGAGCCGCTGCACGATATTGCCTAGTTGCATAGCTGGGTTCCACCGGCTGGCAAGGCTTCTCATGATAGTTGTACATGCAAACGTCATCTCTGACTCGACTTTAACGACGCCCGCTATCTGTGAATTAATCAAAACCCTGCGATTCTACGGCTTCTACGACTTGCTCGCGCTGCAGGTTGCATGTTCTCGTATTGCATCGCCTCCCGTCTATCCGTTCATCTATGCCATATTCACATTGAACAGAGCAGTTAGCAATTATTACCATGCATCTGTCATTGGCCAGGCTCGCCAAAGCCGCGTCCACGCACAAGGGGTTTCGCCCTAATCCTATGACCTTGCTGCCACCGATCCCATTATACCGACGCCTACTGCGCGCACATCGCAAGTTTCTTCCGGCAGAGATGCGCGTTTTGGGCGATGAGTACATCAGGGCCGAGTTTCGGGCACACCGCAAAGTTGACAATCCAGCGCATCTGGTAAGTTGGCATATTCGCGGCCTTTTAGATGGGGTATGTTGACGATTGCTCTAAAGATTGGCTTCTTGACGGAGTGGCAAATGTATGCGCAAAAGATCGAGGGAGACGCTTGGATCGGCGAGAAGATTGATGAGGGCAAGTTGGCAAAATTGAGCGATGAGCAAGTCTATCAGCTCTACGACCTGATGCAATCCATAGAGAAGCATCGCAAGGGCGAGTAGGTAGGGGAAGCAGATGATTCAATTGGGCTGAGACAACTCTTGGATATCAATTACTGAACTAGACTTACTTATCCTCCTCGTTCTCAATTCCCTTGTCTGCATTCCAGTGCCTCAACAACCCATGTGGCTTGAATTGCGCTGACTTTCTTCGCATAGTTTTTGTTGGTGTACACATGCTCAAGGAACATGATGGCTTCCACCTTTCGCCCGTGCAGTACGCTTGCCGGGTGGATTGCCACGACATGCTTACCCTGGCAAGTCACATAGCTGGCATCCGGCGCTAGCATAGCCGTCTTCATTGCGAACCCACGGAGAAAGCACTTGAGCAACGCTTCGGCACGCTGGGGGGGGGCTGGAGCGAACGGCTGCGGGTCGCCCGGAGGCGTCTCCTTGAGCAGCTTCTCCTTCAAGCACATGCCACGGAGCTGTCTTCGAATGTTCAGAGCCTGCTTCATCGTGCGTACATTGAGCTTTCGCTTCTGACACCACTCACTTCGATCGGCATCTTCGGCTGTGTATTGCTGCATAGCGGTGAGATATGTAATGATATCTCCTTCGCGTCGTTGAAGTTCCTTTCGAGATTCTTCGATCGCTTCCTGGCCTTCTTCCAAATGCACAGCCAGGAAAATATCCTCACCGGCGGTGATGCAAGAAATAACATCGATCACTTCCAGTACGCAGTCGTATTCTGGTTTGGCAGAAGCAAGAAGAACGGCGCTCAGCGGTGCGGCGAGGGGAAACTTTGCCATGGTCTCTCCAGTACTAGTAATACTCCCGTCGTCGTTTAAGGCTCCGAGAAAGTGAAGATGCACTAGCGCACGCTCGATTGCTTCGGTTTCGGGAGCATCCATGAGGGGAAAAGATAGCACATCCCGAATCCCGCGAGCCTTCATCATGAGGATTGCATTGAGAGCATCATTGCGTAGAATTTCTGGAAGATCAGCCAACAGCAATGAATTGAAGCTCGGCTCTGTGTAGAGGCGGTAGCATTTTCCGGGCCCTTCACGACCTGCACGACCTGTTCTTTGTATTGCCGACGATTTGGAAATGGGCTTAGCGAGCAGCGACTCCATGCCCAGTCTTGGGCGAAACTGCTTGATCTTGGCTTTGCCACCGTCCACCACATACCGAACACCTGGGACCGTGACCGAAGTTTCTGCGATATTCGTTGCGAGCACGACTTTTCGTGTAAAACTTCTTTTCAAAGGAACGAAAGCCTCGCTCTGTGCTTCAATCGACAACTGGCCGTAAAGCGGTACAGCTTTAAGTTTTGGCACGTTCGATGCCAAGCTGGTGGAGTACTCCTCGATCACCTTCTGGGCTACTCTGATCTCCTCTTGTCCCGTCAAAAATGCCAGGATATCTCCAGGAAGCGGCTCCTCCGTATGTATTTTGAGAATTCGTTTCAAAAGTGCGTCTTGCAAATCGGCAACGGGTCGGGATTCATGCTGAACCGCTACAGGAAATTGCCGGCCCTCGATGCGTAAAAGAGCAGCATCTCTGTGGTTGTGCTGCAAGATTTCCTCATCATCAAAAAATTCTTTGATGGCTTCGACATTGGCGGTAGCACTCATGATGACTACTTTGAGGGGGACCCCGCCACGGTGCTTTGGGCCCGCAATCAATATTTGCTTCAGGAAGCCAACCAAAAGATCAGCATCTAAACTGCGTTCATGAATTTCATCAACAATAACAGCACTGTATTGTCTCAGATATGGATCGCGCAGAAGTTCTTGAAGTAGTGTTCCCTCAGTGAGAAATTTGATTTTGGCGTCTTTGGGTACATGGTGATCGAATCGGACAGAGTATCCAACTTTGCCATCTTTTCTTCCCTTTCCCAGTGGCGTTCCTGCTTCTTGGGCCACGCGATGTGCCAGAGTTGTAGCAGCGACTCGTCTTGGCTGTGTTATGGCGACCATGCCACCGACATAAACTTCGGATGAGGAGCCTGCCAGTTTGACTTTTTGGCGCTTGCACCAGGGCTCTTCGGCCAGAAACTGAGGCACTTGGGTACTTTTTCCAGAACCAGTCTCACTGACCAAAACGAGGACATTGTTTGTTGGTCCGCGTAGAGGTTCCTGGATATCTGCCCTATGCCGCCAGATGGGAAGAGCTTTCCTGCCTTGAAGTAGTCCTCCGCTCACATCGCTGCGTTCTCGATGATTTGATTTTCGGTCTCGTGGTTCAATATTCGCATTCAATTTGTCCTGAACCTCTTCAATTTTTGCATTACGCTGATTCGTCGCGTTTATCTTATCATTTGTGACGTCGGGCTTGATAATAGGCTTCGCAGATGTTGATTGTGATGGACACAAGTATCCGTCAAAGGAGATCGTCTTGCCGCCAAAGGTGATCGCATTTAGACCCTTTTGGGTCTTTCGCTTTTTGGCAGGTCGGCTGCCGTCTTCCGCAGAGGTCATAATAACGGCTGTCGAAAATCAGGAAACGGACCAAGGTCTGTGATTTCATACCTGGGCTGTGCCTGGCTTTGGTTTATCTCTGAAATTTTTGTGGGTATTAGGACATGTGGAGCAAAAGACATATTTAGCCAATGTGACATAATTAGCACAATACGTGTCAAGGGAGCTCAATGGATAGAAGGCCGCGACCGGGAAAATTTCAATCTTTTCCACCACCCTTATTTCTTTTATTTGTATAACGCAGGGCCATGTTAAAGCTATAACACTTTTCAATTTTGCTCGTGCTGTAGCTGGTATGGCTCAGCCTTGCGCATGCTGTTGAAGTCGCTCGAGATAAGCTCGAGACTCGGAGCATTCATGCATTGAGATACGGAATATGCAAATGTTGTATTTATACCAGACCATGTCTGCAACTGCATGAAGTTCGCAACGACAATAGTTCATCATCTGTGAAAAAGTAATACGAAATCGGATATCAAACTTGGCAACCAATGCCGCGCTTGGAAATATACCAATAGGATGTACTATAGCTGGGAGCGCCGTCACTCATTTGATGCGGGCTAATCTCTCACGGTTCATGCGAGTAGCATCGTCTACAGCATCGCTCTGAAGCCGAAAATTAGTAAGGAATCAAGGTTGTGCCCAAGTAACTGACCTTTGTCATAATTCTGTCGATTTGTTTGTTCTGCGAGTCTACCTCCTTCCCAATAGCACGCCCGACCATGTTCATCATGGAGACCTGCCCCTCGAGCTCATTGATACCATCATCAATCTGGTCCTCGAGCTCATCGGCGCCCTCTTCATCTTCCAGATTGAATTTTCCATAGTCTTTCTTGGTACGCTGCTGGGATCTTGCGCCACCGATGGCACTGATATCGTGAAAGTTGGACTCCATGCGCTGATTAGCAGAGAAGCCCTCGCGTCGGGTGGCCTCTCTCTGTTCACGTTCGGATCGATGACGGTTCAAGACTTCATCGTCCGCCTTTTGTTGGCGCTGTTTCGATGTGAACGGGTTGGAGACGTGAACGGCAAACATGCTTCTGTTCAGAGTTTTCAGTTCCGCAGCTCTATCTTGTGCAATCTTATTCTGGTTCGCCGCAAGATCCAGGTTCTTTTCAGTGTTGTGCAGTCGTTCGCCCTGGGCCCCGAGGCGCGCGAGTGTAGCACGGCCAACTTCATTCGCTTGTCTGGCCATCTGGACGGAGCGCGTGACAGATGAGGAGCTTTCTTGCTGCAGTTGACGTTTTTCAGCAAGGATCGCTTGCGTTTCGGCTTCGTCTTGTTCTTCTGCTGTCAGTTCTCGCTGATCACCGTACCCTCCATAACTATCTTGCGCCGCAGTAGATCCGCCACTCTGTCCATAGCTGGGGCTAGTCACGGCTGCTTGCTGTCTCTGGATATATCTTTCCTGGGCACCACCAAGAAGAGCGTCTCTGTTGCTGTCTTGCTCATCTTGGACGTTTCGTCCGAAGCCACCATAACCGCCGGGCCCTCTAGCACTGGCAGTGGAAGCACTGTGTCGGTCCGCTATGACATTGTTCTCGTATCTGCTTGAGCCATAGCCACCTCCAGACCCGTACTTTTCGGAGCTGTATCCTTCGTGGCCGCTAGCACGGCCTGAAAGATCTTGTTGTCCAGTGCCAGGCGCAACACCTGGTACACCGGCCCTTATTTGGGAGCGGGCTTGTTGGTAGGGTGTAACGTTCGCATACTTTGCGGAATCAGCGTACGGATCGGTGGCGCCTTGGGCGCCTTGCTGTGCGTACGGATTGTCGGATGGGGCAGCTCCGGCCGACCCTTTTTTGCGACCGCCAAAGAGAGCATTGCGACTGGCTTCATCACCATCGTCGCTGCCTTTCTTTCCGAAACCAAACTTCTTCATAGTATCTTCGTTGGCTGTTGTATGCGCTGTTTCCGTAACCGAGAATCGTAGCCCAAGTGAGGAAACCCGAAATTGTAGAGAGAATATTACATGAGATGATGGGAGGTAAAAGTGGTGGTAAGAGGCAAGGAGGCTTGGTTGAGTTATGGCAGTGCACAACCAGAGAGAGTATCAGGCAGCTACCAGAATTCTGGTTTTGGACTAACAGTGGGGTAGGTAGGAGTTGTTGCCTGGGCGCCCAGGGGCCAGCCTCCCAAACCTCCTTGCCAGCCGTCTCTTACGTTTCATCACCTACTCGGCAGCAATCTGGAAACAAGCTAGGAATTCTTTCTAAAACGGGGTGTAATTACATATAAGACTACGAATACTATCAGGATCATTTATAGTATAACGCCTAAATAATTAAAGTTATTACTTATACTATAATCTTAAGTTTTTTAGTAACTAGTAACTAGTAACTAGTAATTTAAAATATATTTTATTAGTACTTTTAATAAATTAATTACTAATATACTATTTTACTTTATATCTACTTAATAAACTACTAGATAAAATCCTTACTATTATAGTATTATTAATTAATTATTTTATTATTTTTAATAATAAAAACTAATATTATTTCTTTATATAAAAGCAATTATAAAAAATATAAATCTTTATATTAAAATACTAACTTAATAAAGAAAAATAATATTATAATTATAATAATAATAAGTATTATAATTTTTTATAATATATTATAGGCTAGGCAAAGCCTAGCCCTAGGTACCCCTCTATTAAAGAGAGATATACTTTATAAGTATAACTAAGTAATAAGTAGCTAACTTATTATTATAAGTACTTTTACTTTTATAGTATAAGGGTTTTTATTATATAACTAATAATAGTAGTAGTAGCTAATTACTTACTATAAGCCCTACCTAGGGCTAGTTTATTATATAATATTATTAAAATAGTTTAAGAAAGATAACTTTAATATAAAAAAATATTATTATTTAAGTTTATTTTTTAAAGTTTTTATAAATAAATTAATATTACTTTTAAAAACTAATTATAATAATTAAAATAAATATTTAATAAATTTAAAAATATTTAATAAATTTAAAATATATTTTTATTAATAAAATAAATATTTAAAATAATAAAACTATTATTATTTATATAATATTATTTTATTATTTATATAATATTAGTATTAAGATTTATAAGTAAACCTTATATAAATAAAAATATCTTTAAATAAAATATTAAATTTATATTAGGCTAGGCTATAACTTTAAAAATAATAATATCTTTTTATTATATATAATATAATTATTATATTTATATATTTTAAAAGTAAATTAGTAACTATTAAAGCTTCTTTAGAGATAATAGTAATAATAATATTAATAATAGTAGTAATAAAAGTAATAATAATAATAATAATAGTAAATCTTAAAGATATTTCTATTTATATAAGGTTTATTTATAAATCTAAGTATTATATATAATACTATATAAATAGTAAAATAGTATAATATAAATAATAATATTTAATAATAAATAATAAAGTAATTAATTAATAGATTATTAATAAATTATTAATAAATAAAAATATAAAAAAATTATAAATATTTTTAAAAATATTTATAATAACTTATTAAATTAAATATACTTTATAATTTAAAGATTTTTTAAAAATATTATTATTTATATAAAACTATTTTAGTATTTATTTAAAATTATATATATTATATAACTAATTTTACTTATATTAATATAATATTTTTATTTTATATATTTAAAAAAAATTATATAAATAACTAAAATATTTAACTATTTTTATTTTTTTTCTCTTAAATAATAATATAATTATATAATAATATAATAATAAATAATTATTATATTAATTAAAAAGTAATTATTATTAAAAAAATATTATAAAAGTTAAAAATAAAAAAAATAGTTTTTTTATAAATTAAAATAATAACTTTTTTTACTTTTTTAAATTTTTATTTTTTTATTTTTTTTATAATTAAAAGCTTTATATAGTTTTTCTTTTAATAAAAATTTTTTTATTTAATTATAATTTTTAAGTAATTTTTATTAATATTATAATATATTATATATAATATATATTTTTATTTATTTATATAAAACTTTTAATTAAAATATTAAAATTATTATTTATTCTTATAAACTATTTTTAATAAAATAATAATTTTAAAATTATATATTAGATATTATTTAATAATTTATATATTATTATTAATTTACCCTAGCTAGACTTATTATCTATTTAGTACTTCTTTAGCTTATATATATAGGAAAAAACTAGGATTCTTAAGGGAAAAACCTATATAACTATAAAATACTATAGTTCTATATTAGTTTCTAGTAGGGTCTAGTAAGGCCCCTTTTCTTAATTAGTAAAGAAGGATAAGAAGGCGGGAAGGCGAGTAGTCCTAAGGGGGGGGTTAACCTAGAGTGACTATATAGGGTGACTATATAGGCCTAGGCATAGGGCTAGGGTTAGATCGCGGTTACTTCTCCCTATATTTCTATAAGCTTCTATATAGCTATAGGGTAACGCGAGGTAATATAAGGCGCTTAGTATAAGGTAGTGTGAGGAGCCTAGGCGCAGGTAAGCGCCCTAGGTCCACGCTAGTAATAGTGTATTATACTTTTACTCCTATCCCTCTTATTTACTAGCTTAAGAAGCCCTATCTTAGGCTAGAATTATTTAGAATTATTAAAATTATTAGAATTATAGCTAAATATATACTATATATATATTTATTATTATTCCCTTTTTTCTTATATAACCTATAAATATTATATAAAGGAATATATTCCTAATTATAATAATCTTATTATAAAAGTATATTAATTAAAGGTCTAATTACTACTTAACTAATTTTTTAACTATTTTTCTTAATTAATTTATTTAATTTAGCTAATCTAGTTAATCTAGCTAATCTAGCTAATCTAGCTAATCTAGCTAGTAATCTAAGGAGATAAATAGGCCTTAATTCCTTCTAGATTTAGCTTTCTTCTTCTTTCTTCTTTAATTATCTTAACTATATATTTCCTCTCCCTCTTCCTTAGCTACCTTTATATACCTTTAGCCCGCGTTTAGGCTAATTCTATATAATAGAATATAAGGCTAACCTTTAATAAGAAAGTCTATACCTCCTCCTCTACTATATAGTAAATAACCCTAATCCCCTATTACTCTCACCTAGCTCTTAAGGCTAAGCTACTTCTTAGTCTCTAAATCTTAACTATAACTATTATTATAGTAAGTTTATTTTTATCCTATTATAGCCCTACTATATTTCCTAACTAGTCTTAGCCTACTACTCTCTAACCTAGCTATAGTAATACTACTACTCCCTTAGCTAAAAACCCTATTATACCTTATATAGAGTATAGGAAGCCTCCTTATAATAAGCCCTAGGTAGTCCTATATAGGCCCTGCCTTAGCTATATAAACACCTCTAGCTATATAACCTACTATAATTAGTAAGCTAGTAAGTCTATAGTTCCTTCCTAGTCCTACTATATATTAACCCTAGTAGCTAATACCTATCTTTATACTATATATACTAAGTTAAAGTAATACTACCTTATAGTAAGTCTACCTAAATCTTACTATAGTTCTAGTACTAACTATTTATAAGTTATACTAGCTATAGTCCCTATTATTACTACCTTCTAGTAATAGTACCTTAATAATACTAGGCTTAACCTAAATATAGTACTTAAGTATATTAACTTCTAGCGCCTTAGCTAGGAGGCTTTCTACGTCTACTTTAAAGCTAGGGGGGGCTTTACTAAGGGGAGCTAGGACTAAACCTACTCTATAGGCGGTATAAACCTATTAACGATTACTATTAATACCCCCGCCGCGCCTACTATTACTACTCCGTCTAGCGGTAGTGCTACTCCTGCCACGGCTTTATCTAAGGGCCTATCCCTCTTAGATAGGTCTATACTTACAGACCTCCTATTAGAGGCCTATACCTAGTTACACCTACTATAGCTTATTATTAATACCCTAGTAGCCCTATATTAAAACTAGGCTAAAGGGGAGGAAGAAGGTAGGGCTAAGGGGGGTAAGGGTAATAAAGAGGTAGCTTAGGCCTATAGCCACTAAGGGCCTAGGCTAAGCCTATTATAAAAGGGAGGTTTATTTATATTAGAGTCTAGTTATAAGTAGGATAGACTAAGCTTATTAAGAATATACTATAAGGCTATTTAGGCTATACCTAGTTATTATTAATAATATTATTTATTTTTATTTTAATACCCTATTATACTTATCTTATAGTACTCTTACCTTATATTTAGTCTATCCCTAATATATATATAGGTTAGTTATCTTAAGTTATATAGCTATTTTATTATCCTCTTATTCTAGACTAGGTAATTAAGTATAAAGGAGATATTATACCTATTTTATAATATAAGTAGTATAAGACTACTATAGTCCCTTACCTAAGGGTAATAGAGTAGTATATAGTATATATCCTTAGGGCCTTACTAGTATTAGTATTCCCCTAAGTTAAATCTAAGGACTCTTTACTTATAGAGAAAGGTATTAAGTCCTATTTTACCTATTTAAAGTTAAAGAATAATAGAACTAATATACTAAGGAGAGGTAAGTATTAATATTACCTATCCCCTATAATAAAATTATAGTAGTTTATAGATTAAGAAGAGGATAAGCTATCTTACTCTTTATTAGCTTTCTATCTCCTTATATTCTTATATTAATTATTACTACTATACTACCTACTAGTCTAGTATATAGTAGTCCCCTTATAGGCCCCTATTAATAGTTTTTAGTAGGTTAGTATAAAGGTCTTATAGTAAGGGTATTATCCTTCTTCTCCTCCTATTACTATATTAAGTAATTAGGGTAAAGGAGGCTATCTAAGTAGATATATAGTATAACTAGGCTATAGCCTTATTAGTCTCCTATTATAAAAGGGTCTAGCTCTTCTATATTATTAGGTATAAGTCTAGTAGGAGAACTCTAAGTTTAGTCTTAATATAGTGTGTTAGGGTAGCTTTAAATACCCCTTCTACTATATAGAGGCACCTTACCTAGATCTTATAAAGGGGGTAGGTAGGGCCTTAGGTAGCTCTATCTAAAGGCTAGTACTATATTATAGCTCTAAAGGTTATAATTAGTTAGATACCTTAAAGGTAAAGATTATAAGCCTCTTTAACCTTTAAGCCTTATAACTTCTTTATAGTCCCTTAGAGGGTTTATAGCGCGGCCTATATCTTTATAAATATTACTTTAACCTACTTTCCTTATCCTAGTCTATTTAATAAAACTACTCCTAAAAGGTAAGTATAAGTTATTAGCTAGACTATATCTTCCCTAAGCTAGATTAGCCCTAAGTCTATAGTATAACTATAGTAAAAATATAATAGCTTAAATTTTAAGACTAAAAAGCTAAGGTAATAAGAGTACGCCTATCCTTTATAAATCTTTTATATAGTCTCTAGCTATACCCTTATTTTACTATAGTTCTTATTTACTAATAAGAGGTTAGTATTATCTATAAATCTAACTATATATAGCCCTAGTACCACCCTAAGGGTATTATAAAAGGATAAGGTAAATAGAATAAAGAGGATTAGTAATAGTAATAACCCTTAAGGTATACCTTTCCTAATAGCCTACTTTATAGTTAGCCTACTATTAATATAAAGCCTATTTACTCTCTTACTTAAAAAAGACTATAATAACTAAAGTATCTTATCTAAGTAACCTAAGCGCTTAAGTTCTTTTATAAGAAGCTTATAATTAACATTATTAAAGATACTAGCTATATCTAACTATAAGAGTAACACTATACTACTATAGGCCTATATTATTTTAACTAACTTAACTATTAGGGTAATTACTATCTTAATTAACCTTTACCTTTAATTCCCTATCTAGCCCTTAGGTAGGAGGTAGTATTCCTCTATTATAGATATAATATAAGTAATAAGTATTTTTTTAAATAGCTTACTTATTATATTTAAGAGTATAATTAGCCTCTAGTTACTAGCTATATATAATTTATCTAGTATCTTTCCTAACTTCTAGAGGACTACTATAGTCCTAACCTAGTATTATTATAGAAAATAGCTAGTCTCTAGGGAGGTATTATATAATATTACTAATACCTTAAAGAGTAGGGGGCCTAATACTCTTAGGAAGCTATATAGGATCTTATCTAGGCCCGGGGCGTTCTATACTATATAACTCTATAGTGTTATTTCTACCTCTTATTCTATAATTAGTAATAAGATTTTAGATATATCCTATACTACTAGGGAAGGGGTGTCTAGTACTATATATAGCGCTATAAGGTTATAGGGTAGTATTAATATAAGGTCTATTATTTCTAGCTCTAAGAAGAACTTCTATACTAAGACCTCTACCTTTTCCTCTCTAGTCCTAGTAAGTGCATCTTATCCTAGTTAAGCTAGCTCTAAGATTATATTAGCTATATATCTAATAGTATACCTCTTTACCTACCTATACTACTTTTATAACTTTAAGGTCCTTTATAAGGTATTAAGGTAAGTTCTCTATAATACTCTTTATATCTTAGCTAAGGCCTAGGCCTAGTATAACCTTACCTCTCTTATAATATTCTAATTAACCTAAGAGTTAGTCTTTAGTATATATTACTACTTCCTCTTAGTATTTATAACTATTACCTATACTTTATTAGTCTACTAGGGAGGCTATTAATCTTATACTAGGCTTATTATAGGAACTACCCTCCTAGTAATTTCCTCTAATATTTCTACTAACTAGCTATATACCTCTTCTACCTTAAATAGGTTATCTAACTAGAGTATAACCCTAGAGGGAAGCTAGGCTATAGCCTCTACTTCTATAATTAACTTATTCACCTTACCCTATTTCCTTATAGGTATACTAGTATTAAGGGTATATATAGTTAGTTTAAGGAGCTAAAGGATATAATTAGATCTAATAAGATCTTAGTCTAGGGTTATATATCTCCCTCCTAGAGCTAGGTTAGCCTATAGGAGGTCTAATATACTTATATATTAGTTATATTAGAACTAAGTTATAGTACCTTAAGAAGTTATTAAGATAGTCCTAAGCTATATTATAGTCTTTATTATCTTATCTACCTATATTAACTTCTAATTATATATATCCTAGTCTAGGTAATAAAGGTTAAAGTCCCCTACTACTATATATAGAAACTTAGTACCTAAAGGTATACTATTAAAAAGGCGCCTTAGGTCTATCTTAGGCTTTATATAGATATTTATAATACTAAAAGGTCTCTCTAAGAACTAAATATAGTATATATCTTTATTTATAACTACTTCCTATTTTTCCTTATTAATTTTTTTATATATATAGGTTACTACCCGCCCTCCTCCCTAAAGACACTAATATAGCGCTATTATAAGGGCAGGGGGGGGGCCTCTAGGTAAGACTTCCTAAATAGTAATAATATCTAGGCCGTCCTTCTAGTAAATAACTAGCCTAATATTATTATTATCCTTATAGGTATTCTATAAAAGGATCCTTATCTATTTATCTAGGCAGGGCTAGGTTAATTATCTCTATATCCTAGGGTATACCTAGTATAGGCGGAGTTTAGCTAGCTACTAGAATAAATAGTAGGGGAGGTATCTTATAACCTTTTATAAAATTAGTATTAGCTATAGGTAGCTCTTAGGTTAGCCTAGGTGTGTGTTTAGGTCTTTATAGTATCCTTATTAAGGTTAGGGGTTTAAGTACTACTACTTAGGTATTATTAAAGTTTAGTATATTTATCTAGATTAAGCGGGGGCGCTAGTCTAGTACTAAGCTAGGCCTAGCTAGTTACCCTCTCTACTATTATACGCTCCTAGCCCTCTTTAGTAAGGAGGATACTCTTAGGGACCTTAGGGCCCTAGTATCTAGGGTCTTATAGCTTTTAAACTTAGTAAGTTAGAAGAGGTATACCTCTTAGGTATATCTCTAATACTACTATATAACTAGGTAGTCTTAGGACTAGACTAGGTGCTTTCCCTTATAGTTAAGATACTATTCCCTTTAGTAATCTTTCTCTACTAGGTATACCTTATCTATACTATAAAACTAGTATATATACTAGCTATATCTCTCCTTATTCTAGTAGTATCTTTTAATATAACTAAACTAGTAGTATTAGAAATACTATAAGGGCTATACTATCTTTAAGAAGGGCTTATACTAGAAGACTTATAAGTTAAAGAATACTCCTCTTTTATATAGTTAGTTTACTATTTTTATATTATAGGTTCTAATAATTAGAGAGGCCTTTATCCTAGTCTTAGTATAGGGATAGTATACCTTAGTTATAGTAATATTTACTTTATTAAAGGCTAATAGTATTATAGCTAAATTAGTAATATCTTAAGGGATTTTACTTTAAGGGATTACCTTAATAATTATTATATAAGTCTAATAAGCTAAAGATACTTCTAGTCTAAAGGTAGTCTTAACCTAGTATTTATCCTATATATACTCTTTTATACCTTAGTAGAAGGATAAGACTATATCTTTAGAGGGGAGGCGCTAGGATATTATAATAATATTAGCCTATATAGCCCTATTAATTATACTTACTACCTCCTATAGAGAGTAGTCTTTAACTTCTTATAAGTAATCTTATACTTTAATAGTTAACTCCCTCTTATATTTAGCTAAGACTAGTATAGCCCTAGGTACTAGTTAGCCCTAGGCTATAGCTACCTTAATATATAATCTTACCTAGGCGGGCTAGGTCTAGGGCTCTCTCTAACTCTATTAGAGTGTTTATATAACTATCTCCTTAATAATAAACTAAACTATCTCCTATATAACTAGGGGGCTAGCTAGAGCTACCTTAGCCTCTATATAGGCCTATATCTATAGGTACTACTACTATATCTTCTTTACCTTATCTTTATACTTATCTTTAATTAAGAAAAGGAGCTTATTAATTAATTCCCTTTTAGTTAGTATACGCTATTAGGTTACTTCTATATTAGGCGCGTTATAGCGTGTCTCTATTAGGGAGGTATGTTAAGGTACCTCTCTAGTAATATTTTAGCTACTATAACTACCCCTACTATTATAGCCTTAGGTCGTTATTACTATAGGGTAGTTTTAGGCGTTATTTAATGTAAAATAGGTTCTTTTTTAATTTTATTACTAGTTTAGGCGTAATATAGTTATATACTATTCTTAGGTTATAAGGATATATAATAATTTATATATAATAATTAATATTTTAAGCTTTTTTAAGTTCTTTTTTAATAATATTATAATAAAAAAATCTTAATTAATAATTAAAAATATATTAAATATTAGTTAAAAGTATTAAAGAGTTATTATAATAAAAGTTTAAAAGAAAAATTATTAAAAAAAATTAAAAAAACTTAATAATAAATAAAAATTTAAAAATAATTTATTTTAAATTAAATAAATTATATAACTAAATAACTTTAAAAAGATTTTATTATTAAATTAAAATATAAATAAATAAAATAATAAATAAATAATTTATAATAATATTTTAATTTAAGAAATATTATAAATAAAAAATATAAAAATAAATAAAAATTAAAATAATATTTATTAAAAAAATAATAAAAAATAATAATTAAAAAGCTAATAATTATAAAAAAATTTAATATATTATAAAAAACTATATATATAAATTTAATTTAAATATATAATACCTAGCCCCTAATACTAGCTATACTAACTAGTAAAAGATTAAAATACTAGATAACCTATAGTAATTAGGGTACTAAATTAACCTATAGCTATACACGCTAGTAGCGTGTTATAACTATCCTCCTCTCCTACTATAGCTCGGCCTAAGATACTATAAGGGTAGGCAGCAGGAGTCCTTAGTATACTTATTAAAGCCTAAGGCAGGCATATAGCCTTAGTATAAACACAACGCCACACGCGCCTAAGGAAGTTAATTAAGCCTAACCCCTAGTACATAGGATCTAGCCCTAGCTAGTATAGGCCTCCCCTTATACTATAAGTAGCAGAGCTAGCGCTAGGAGTTAAACCTAAGACCTCCCGTATAGCTAATAGGGCTACCTATAGGTTATCTAGTATAATTATAATACCTAGCCCCTAGTACTAGCTATACTAACTAGTAAAAGATTAGAATACTAGATAACCTATAGTAATTAGGGTACTAAATTAACCTATAGTTATATATACTAGTAGTATATTATAAAATAATATAAAATTAAATAAAAGATTATTATTATTATTTAATTATAAATTTATATTTATTTTTAATTTAATTTTAAATAATTAAAATCTTAATTAAAATAATTAAAATTTAACTTTATTAATATATTTTAATAATTAAATTTAATATTAATATTTATATATTAAAACTAATTTATAAAATATTAAAAAAATATTAAAAAAAATCTTTTATTAAATAAAAAAATTATATTATTTAGTAATTAAATAATTAAATAATATATAAAAATTAAAATTTATATATTATAATAATAATTAATAAAATAAATTTATATATATAATTTAAATATTTTTATAAAAGATTATTTAAATAATAAAAGACTTAAATAAATAAAGTTATAAATTAAATAAATTAAATAATATTTATAATAATTAGTTTTTTAAAAAAGAATTAATTTTTTATTTTTATTTATAATAATTTATATATTTTTTATATTAATTAGTAAATAACTTTTATAAATACTAATTTAATTAAAAATTTAAGTTTTTATATTAATATTAATATTTTTAATTATTATTATATAAAATTAAATATTTTAATAACTTAATAATTATTTTATAATTATAAAAATAATTTAAAAAATATTTATAAAAAATATTAAATTTTAACTTTTTATATATAAATAAATAATATAATAAAAATATTATAAAAGTAAGTTATAATTAAAAAATATAAAGTTTATAATTCTAAAAAAATATAATATAAAAAAGTTTATATTAATATTAAATAATTAAAAAAATATAAAATATAAAAGTAAATTAAAAAATAATTATATTATAATAAAATTATTTATAAATTTAATTAATTTTTAAATAACTATTTTATAAAATTAATTATTTTACTTTAAAGTTAAGACTTTTACTAAAAGTAGCTATAAAGTTATAGTAGCTACCTAACCCTCTAGTATCTAATAGTAAAGTAGTAGGTGTATAGTATATATATTCTATATAATAAATAGTAACTTTTTCTTACTATCTCCCCTCTCTTACTTACGTTTACTATTACTCTCGCTATTACTCTTACTATCGCTCTTGCTATTACTCTTACTATCACTCTCTCTATATATTACTTACCTCTCTAGTAGCTATTCTAGCAGCGCTTTAAGTAGCCGCCTTGTAGTACTTAATTAGTAGTATTATTAGTAGTATTATTAGTAGCGTTATTATAGTAGATAGTATATAGTTATAAGACGTATACTATAGTATATCTAGATAATTCTACTTATAGTTTTAAACTCTATTAAAATATACTTTTTTAAATTAAGTATTTAAAAAGAATTAGTATTTAAAATAATTTTTTAAAAATTATAATTAAATTATTTAATAATAAAAGTATATAAAACTATTTTTTATAAAATTTCTAAAAGTTTTAATAAATTATAATATTTAAATAAAAATTAAAAAAAAATTACTAATAAAAATTACTTTTTTTATTATTTTATTATTTTATTAAATATTTATAAATTTAAATAATTATATAAAAATCTAAATAAAATCTATAAAATATTTTAATTATTTATTTAGTTTTATTTATTTATTATATAATTAATTTATAAATATATTATATTAAAATCTTAGCTTAAAAAGTAAGTCTTTTAATAGAATTTAGGATTATAAGTAGAATTACTTATAACCTACTATATATACCTTAGGGATTATCCTAAAAAACTATACTCTAATTCGCTAAGAAAGATATCCTAGTTATAAGTATAAATTTAAAATTTAATAGCTAAATTTCAGCCCCTATCATCTATCCATCCCTCATTATCGTTTCGGGCAGATTAGCGGTGCCGTGCTTGACTCTAGCATCCGTGCGAGGCCCCAAGACAAATATGCCTTGTTTAAAGTCTTGGTAGCCGCAAAATAGTTAAATGTCAAGTGAAGGGCAAAGCAATCGTCAATGTAAAGCTTTGACTTTGTGTGGCATCCATACTTTAAAATAATTCATTAATCTCTCTGTATAGTCCCTGTTGTGTGGATTTCATCTGCGGGAGTATCTTATGTTCTTGTCATGTTTAATAAGAACTCCCCCCATCGGCTCCCACATGTGCCGTCGTGATCCCGCAAGATGAATCTAATCCGCCTAATGTATACATAAACGTAGGCCGTTGCGCCCTGTTGCGGGAGACATGTGCAAAATGAGCGTGGCCAACGAATGCATTGAGGTCAACCTCCTCTCGGACCATGCGAGCACGTCAAAAGTCAAAGGAAAAGGAGCAAGGCCGCTGATACTACGATGAAGGGAAAAGACTCCTCATCCAGTAGCGAGGTGGTGCCCTGCTTGGTGTGATTGGCAGGCGTCGCCGGAGCAAATGAATGTATGCTGGTAGTGAGTAGCCGTAACCGTGTACCATAGAAGAAAGGCCTATGGTAAAGGAAGCTCATATATGTTATTCTGTTTGCCGCTGTCGACTGGACAGATTCCTTCAACCTTTACTCGCTTGCCCACGCCATCTCGCGCAAAGGCATAGCCTTGCCTGAAGCCGCGCGCGAGCCGTCTTGCTCGTACTTGCATGCCCAGTATTCTCCTAAACGTAACTCTGCGTAGGAGGCATAGTCGAAATCGATCTTGGAAATAGTGGCCTGGATCGAGGACCAGATACCCCAGTAGAAGCCCGGGACACCGCGGAAGTCGTCGACATCCTGCATCATCTTGGCCGTCTCACGCTCAATTTTGAAACTTTCGCCTGCGCCTGAAAGCTGAGCGTAGGTCTCGATGTATTCGCGCACAAAGGCAAGACGCTGGTTGCGTTTAGGAATTGCAGCGTAGTCACAGTCATAACCGGCCCATTCGGCGAAGTGGTTGGCAATATCAAAAGCGGCGGGAGATGGCGTGCCGTATTCGTAGTCAATGAAACTGACGGAGAAAGGCTCGTTATCGTCGTTGTGCATGATGACATTGGCGCTCAACAGATCGCAGTGCGCAAAAACAAGCTATGCCAAAGTTAGTCATCACAATGCACACGGCAAAACGGGCAACACCTACACCATTCTGCCCAAATCCTGGGCGTTGGCTGAGTTGCTGGACGAGAAGCTGCAGCTCCTTTTGCAGCTTGCTCTGGCGCTCGCGCTCGGCGTCAGTGTCGACGGGCAGGGCAAGTATCCATTTCTGGATTGTC
This sequence comes from Beauveria asiatica, assembly GCA_038367545.1. Classification (NCBI taxonomy): domain Eukaryota; kingdom Fungi; phylum Ascomycota; class Sordariomycetes; order Hypocreales; family Cordycipitaceae; genus Beauveria; species Beauveria asiatica. Next base: position 13,669 of record JAAHCF010000329.1, on the reverse strand, counting down.
GACCACAAATTGGGAGTAGGCTTTCCCGGCGCAGCGTTGGCTATTTTGGCTTTGTTACAGTTGCCATTCAATTCGATGCTGGTGGCAGGGTTCCTAATGTCGGGCAGGCAAGGAACTGTGGCGTGCCATTGCGCTAGACGACGTGCAATAGCTTTACTGAGAACGCAATCGGGCAGATCCTTGGGTTGAGCGACGCTTCCGGGGATGAAGCGGTAAAGCATGCCGTTGGCAAAACGGGCAAGAAGAGCGGGGGCGAGGTTGTACTTCATGAGCAGCTCGTGGTTGGCGGCCTCACGCTCGCGGTCAATCAGAATGTCGGTGCCGTTGCCGTAGGCGCGGAGGAGTATGGCCTCGCGATCGATCTCAGCATGAGACAGGCCTGGACGGCGGTTGACGGCCTTGAGAAGGGTGTTTGTGATGCCGTCTGTGAAGCGGACAAATTCGACATGATCGTCATTGGCCCAGTGCGGCGCAATGGCGTGGATGAGCTTGAGGGCGGAGGCCTGGGAATCGGCGGGGTCGTAGGTGAAAGGGATGAAGCGCATATGGCCAGGGCTAGGGCTGACGGCGGCGGGAGCCATGGCTTGGGCGAAGGCAAGAACAGCAGAGGGTGAGCGAGAGGTTGAGGCGATTCAGGAGAGGGGCGCTGAGTGGAAGCGAAATCTCGGAGCCAAGTAAAGGCAAAATTAAGTCGAACTCGAGGGTCGCTTGTAGGTAAGTACGTAATGACAATCTGAAATAGAGAAATACGAGTCCAGAGGTAGATCAAGGCGCGTTCTGGCTAGACGATAGAATTCTCACAGGTGGTCAGAACAGTTGTAGTTTGCAGAAAGCACGAGACCTGTTGCTGTTTGTAGTTTGAATAAGTTGTCGAGTGGGTAGGGCAGCCAGTGATGAAGCGGCCAGGGACCATGTGAAAGTTGTTGCAGGGGGCCAGTGGCTTGGAGGGAAAAGTGGTCAGGCACCGCGCTAATAGTTCGGTAAAGTGAAGGGCGAAGCTGACGAGTGAACACGCTTGGCCTGTAATCCGTATGCCTGGTGATTACGGTCTGGGGGCGTTTGCGCAAGGCGGGGTTGGCTGGTGAGTACCGTTGAGATTGCTGCGGCTGGGGGTACGTACCGAGGATGTCGATACTGTCGAGTAGGCAGGCAATTCAGCATAAATGCCCCTTAGCAGGGCTTGCGAAGATCATTCATGTGAAGCTTATCATAGTATTTAGTTAGTAGAACCGGCTTCATTAGTGATTATGATTGTTGATTGTTGATTACTTTTCGATTCTTCGATTTCCCTCTGTTAGCCAGTCGCCAGCTTGCCATCATAACCAGTTCAACAGTTGGGCGCACCGAGTAATCCTGGCTACCTCCCCACCGCCTATCCTTTAACAGTAGAGGAGAATCAAGGCTCTGCGATCTACTATGGCTATATACTTCATAATATAGCCCTAATAGGTATATTTATTATATAGTCCTAATAGGTATATTATATAGACTAGATAAATAATATCTAGGTTTTTTCTAATACTATTAGTAATTAATTAGTTATATTTACTACTTTCTATTACTAATATTATATATACTATATCCCCTATACCTTTTATAGTAAATACTAAATACTATAATAAAATAAATTTTTTATTATATATTATAAATAAGTTTTAACTTTTATTTATTAGTTATTAGTTAATTATAAATTATTTTTATTAATTTAAGTTAATTTTACTAAATAATTAATAAAATAAAAGGTTTTTAATTTTTTAATTTTTAGACTTTTTTTAATTAACTTTTTTTTTATTTTTTATTTTTTTTATTATATATATATTTTATTATAATAAATTTATTTTTATAATATATTTAAAAAGAATATTTAAAAATATTAAAAATATTAATTATTATATATAAGTTATTAAATTATATATAATATAAATTTTAAAATTATTTTTCTTAAAAGAATAGTTTATATATATAATTAATAAATTATATTTTAATTAATAGTTTCTTATAAATAATATATATATATATATATATATATATTATTTAAAGTATAATATAATATAAATAATATTTTATTAAAAAGTTATATTTAATAAAATATTCTTAAAAATTAAAAAGAAATTATATAAGATTTTTAATTATAAAAAAAATAATAAAATTTAAAAGTTTAAAAAATAAATTTTTTTAAAAAAAAAACTATTAAAAAAACTAGTCTTTTTATCTTAAGCCTTTATAATAAACTTCTAATAATAATTAACTTTAATTAATATAATAAAAGTATTATTACTTATATAAAACTATTTTATTATTTATATAAAGTTATATATAAATAACTAATATATTTTTAAAGTACTTTACTTTATAAGTAAATTATATATAAATTAAAGGTATCTTTTAAAATAATATTATATTTACTATAATCTCTTTTTAATATAACCCCTCCTTACTACTACTATCTTTTATAAAGACTCTTAATACTTACTAATTTACTTAAAAATATATTTTTACTATTTTTAATAATTATATATATATTAGAGTATTATAGACTAGGCTATTCCTAGTATAATAGTATAATTTAAGGGGTCCTTTATAGGAATAACTAGGTAATAAGTAGTTAACTTATTATTATAAATTCTTTTACCTACTATAGTTTAAGGGTTTTAGTCTAGCGTCTAATAATAGTAGTAGTAACTAGTTACCTACTATAAGCCTTATTAAGGATTAGCTTATTATATATAATAAGTTAACTTAAGGTTATAGGTTTAAACTATTATACTATTATATTATATAAAGTATAGAGTATAAGCACCTAGTATATAGACCTTACCCTAGGCTTATAGGTTAAGGGAACCTAGGGGATACGTAGCCTATAAAAAAGAGTAGCTAGAAAGGGACTAGCTAGAGAGGGAAGGTATATTATAGGCTAGGCTATACTGTGTCGGTCGGATTCGACCACCTCTGGGGTTTGCCTACGAGGAATAGTATAAAAGGACGACGTCCTTCTATAGTTTTTAAAAATAACTTTTTTACCCTTTTTATATCTAATTTCTGTTATTTGCCTTGTGATTAAGAGCCCCGCGTGGTTTTCCTTAGTCTCTGATAATATCTTCGCCTAATACGAAACCTTTAATAACTTAGTAAGTAGCAACGCTATTAATTATTTAAGCCCTTATTCGATACTACGCTTTTTTAACTTTATAAACCTCCTGATTAGGAGTTAATAAATGCTTTACACACACACCACACCCTCAGAGGGACTGCGCTTCTATTAGTGTTATAAAACCAGTCTGACGGTCTTGTGGGTGGCAGTGGATGCTTTGTGTGTTTTGGCCGTTTTCTCCCTCAGCAACAATCACAATACCTAGTACTATAATATAATATAAGGGGTCCTTTATAGGTATAAATAAGTAATAAGTAGTTAACTTATTATTATAAATCCTTTTACCTACTATAACTTAGGGGTTTTAGTCTAGTATCTAATAATAGTAGTAGTAGCTAGTTATCTATTATAAGCCCTACTAGGGGTTAGCTTATTATATAGAGCTATAATAATTAAAAGTTTAGCTATTTAGGTAATTTTTTTTAAAATATATAATATTATATATATATATATATATTAAAAAAGAGATATTATATTAATATAAGTAAAATATAAGATATATAATTTTATATAAATAATAAAATAATTTTATATAAATAATAAAATAACTTTATATAAATAATAATATTTATAATAAATAAGTTAATAAACTTTTAATAAAATTAACTTATTATTATTAGAAATATAATTAATATATATAAAAGATATTAAAAACTAATTAATTTTCTTTAATTTAAATTATATACTTTTATTTTTAATATAAAATTATATATAAAAAAATATCTTAATTTAAAATAATAAAAGCTAAAAATTATATTATATAAAAACTATAAAGAATATTTTTATTATATTTATATATATAATAAGTTATAAGTAATTTTACTTATAATTTAAAATTTTATTAAAATACTTATTTTTTAAATTAAAATTTTAATATAATATATTTATAAATTAATTATATAATAAATATATAAAAATAAATAAATAATTAAAGTATTATATAAAATTTATTTAAATTTTTAAATAATTATTTAAATTTATAAATATTTAATAAAATTAAAAAATAATAAAAAAGGTAAATTTTATTAGTAAATTCTTTTTTAGTTTTTATTTAAATATTATAAATTATTAAAACTTTTAGAAATTTTATAAAAAATAAATTAATATACTTTTATTATTAAAGAATTTAATTATAATTATTTAAAAATTATTTTAAGTACTAGTTCTTTTTATATACTTAGTTTAAAAGTATATATTTTAATAGGGCTTAGGACCGTGAGCGGAATTATCTGGATGCACTGTATGTATCCGTAACTTGGCCAATCTCACCACCACCAAAGTTGCTCTGCGTTGGCGCGCCTATGCAGACCGCCCGGTAGGCCTGCGCGCATTCAACTCCTTCCGCGCCGCGCGCTCAGCTCCTGCGTAATGTAAGGCATTATGTCTTTCGTCAACCCCGACAACCTCATCGCTGTCGCCCTTGTCATCAACCGGTCGCGCGACGGTCCAGCCTTCGTTTTCCACTACCCGCCCGCCGTCCTGCCCGTCAGCGCCGACGCCGGCCAATCTTTTGATACCGCTGACTCCGAGGATGTACTACTTGAGCGGCTATCGCGGCCGCTGTTTCGCGACGCCGAGGACCGCTCCTCCTCCAAGCACGGTCACGCCCGCAGCAAGAACTGGCACAGCTACGATGAGCATACCATGTCCGACTCGGGCACCCAGACCGTCCCCTGGGAGAGCGTCGCAGGCTTTCCCACGCGGGATCTCGCCAGCATTCTGACGCCCGCGCGGCCCTACCACAAGAAGCTATTTCAACTGTCTCTCGATCCGCTCCTCTGTGTCTCCTATCCCATCCACGTCCCCGAGAGCGGCAAGTGGAAAAGGGTCAAGAAGAGCAAGGCGGGCCGCGCATTATCAGCTGTCGATGACGATGCCCAAGTAGCGTGGCGAGCGCCGTTGATTGCTGTATCTGCGCCCTCTGCGCCTGCGGACTCGGATGGGGCGGTCGAAAAGGAAAAAGAGAAGGACAAGGAAAAAAAAGAGGAAGACGAAGAGAAGAGGAGCTCCATGACCATGTTCAACCTGGTCTTTATACTGCGTCCTAGAAAGGAACAAACGAGGGAACTCGTCGACGCTCTCTACTCGAATATAGCAAAAAAGGTCAACAAGGCCTTTCAATACAGTCAGCAGCACAGCGACTTTGTATGGAAAGAATCTAAGAAGATTCTGGCCAGCAAAGATCGCGCACGCGAAGACAGTAAGCTACCATGTGTCTTTTCACCCACCCTCCTCTGATCGGAGCCCAGGAACACGGATGAGCCATCTCTGGAAAGAGCTCCTGCAACAGTCGTCCCTGGCCGCCTCGGTGCACGACATTTATGAGGCGGTTTCGCAGAATCGCATCGCCACCCTGCACCTTGACACGGCCGCAGGCTTGCTAAGTCCGTCCGTACAGATCCCTGCGCCCTTTTACGTGGCCGATCTGCCGCCTGACGAGGCTCGCCGCGCGCGTGGGCTATGGCTCACGACCGCCAACGCCTTCCTCACCCAGGACTCCCTCGAGGAGCCGGGCTTCCTCGACCGCAACTTTGGTCTGCTGCTCATGGAGGACGAGAAGAAGATTGTCGCCGAGCTACAGGCCGACGGTGACCCGAACGCGCTGCCAATGGTGGAGTTCGTGCGCATCTCCAAGCCAACTATGAGGTGATCATCTTGCATGTAATCGCACAAGGGGTTTTGTTTCGCGCTAACAGACAACCAAAGCTTCTATCAAGTCGGTCAAAGCAACATCCTGAGTCTCTCGCAAGTCCGCAAGTTCGCGCAGCACTTCATCTTCTGGCGGCGCGCCATTGCTATCCCGCCACTGCACGCGCGCGACACGTACATAGTCTCGCCAAACTGCGACCTGGCGCGGCTGCCCGAAGCAGCCGCCGAGTGGCAGCACGCCTTCCCGCTCGCGCCGCCGCTCGCTAACTTGCTGTCCGATATGTCTGTGTGCCCGCGGCCGTACAAAACGTTTTGCCCCAGCAAGGTACACCGCCCGCTGTACCTGCGCATGCTGGCGTGGCTGATGCGCGGCGGCTGGGTCACGCAGCTGTGCACCTTTGCTTACGTCGTCGTCTGGCCTGAGATCATTTATCAGGTCGACTACGAAATGGAGGCTGATGAGCTCGAGGGCCCCACGCCTTCGGCCTCGCCGCGTTCTGCAGACGCCGGGTACTCCGTCTCTCCCATGTCGGCCGCTGCCGTTCTTTCTCGCCCGCACAATCAGCTATCTCGCGCCGCCGCCGCCGCCGCCGCCGATGCTGACAGCGCCGCAATCGTCACCGTCCCCTCACCAACAAGTAGCAACTCAGTCCTGTCAGCCTCGCTCTCCGAGTCGACGAAAACCCGCCAGGCCAGCATCACCAGCACTGCCACCGTTTCCGATTCAACTATCGCCGCTGGCAGCTCACTCCCCTCGACGGCTGGTGCCGTTTCTATCCCGAGCACGACGGAGCGCGCTGCTGAAGCCGCGCGCCTTGAGCGCATCGCGCAGCGCGTGTCCCGCGAGGCCGCCGACAAGGCTGCTGCCCACGCCCGCAAGGCCATCCCCGAGGCCACGCCGCACCCGTCCACCAATCGCAGTCTGCACCTCGCCGGTATCGCGCCTCACATCATCCTTGACGCAAAAAAGGCGACAGGACGCGAGTCGCGATACCTTGCAGCCATTGTGTCGCGGCTGCGTGATGACCGTGTGCGCCAGGCTTGGAGCACCATGTGTCGGTACTTTGATGGCCACTCTGCCCTCGAGAGGGTCGCTCTGCAAGAGGAGATGAAGCGTAAGGAGGCTTGGATGCTCCTCAGTGCCATGAGCGAGTATTTAGTCTGCACGAGACATTGGTAGGATGGAAAATACGAGGATAGAAAAAGTGATTTAAACTGTTGGTCGACGTGTTCAGTTAGCCTTGTATTCTAGGGATCGCTGCTGGGCAGTCATGATGCATGCATGTAATGAGAACGGGTTTAGAACATTAATGTGGATACGCAACGTTCACATATGGCGTTGCGGAAAATGTTTTCTACTTGAGAAAGATAGCATCATAATGCAACCTCAAACACTGAGGACAAAGGTTAAAATCTCAACCTAGAAGATTGTAGAGACGGCGGAGAAGAAGGAGTACTGATATATGAAAACGGAAGAAAAATAGTCTGTGGTATCAGGGAAAAAAAGAGCAACAAACATCCCTCGCAGTGTGTCGACAGCATCAACAAGCTCATCACAGTAGAATAGCAAAACTGGCGAAGAAACGACCAAGACAATCTAGAACATGCTGGGGAAAAGGTGCAGAAAACGCACACCCATGTATATACTTTACTGGAACAACAGTGTAAAACGTGTGGGTAAAGAAGTCCATGAAAAAAAATAGGAGATAGACAAGAGGCGCAGCACCATTGACTGGGAGTGAAAAGGAAGCAGAAAACGCAGAAACTTCAGAATCTTGCAATAATGCAAATTAATTGCAAATGGGAGAGAGGAAAGTAATTGAAAAAAAATCACCCCAAAATTCAGATCAAGGGACTCGCTGTGTCCCATGTAAAGCGTGTAAATGTCAAAACTTGCCGTCCAAAAGCCATGAAAACAAAAGCAATAACAAAGCCATGTCCATATTGCCATAGTTTGAATCCCAAAACGCCGACAGCCAGAAGAAAGGCGCGAGCAGCGACTTATCCGAGCCGTCAAGAGAAAACAGCAAACGACGCAAGCTGGTCTGGCGAGCGCGCGGTAGAAAACACCGATGACGCCTGTGTATCATGCTTCAAGGGTGTTTCCGACAGAAGAAGCCAGCGTCCGCATGCTGTTGGAGTAAGCGGCTGATGCACAAGCATGATTCGTGAAAAAGCAAGACATTCGACGGTAGACTAGTTCAGGTCCATGTCGTACTCATCTTCATTCTTGAAGTTGAGCGGAACGTTGCCACTGCCGTCATCATGGTCTTCGTGCCAGAACTGAGCTGCTTCTCCCATGACGCCAGAGGAATCGGGGGTGACGCCAATGGTGTCGAGGCTGGGGGCGGATCCGTTGAGCGACTCGCCGCGGTAGTCCGTGTGGTCGGGCACGCGAAGGCCAGAGCCAGCACCGCGAGAGTAAGTGAGGTTGTCATTCTCGGTGCGCGTTAGGGCCTCTACTAGTTCTGACTGCATGCGTTTCTCGTCATCAGTCAGCTCAAAGGGGAACTGCCCACCAAGCTCGGTGATTGTGTTCATGAGATGCTCGTGCTGTTGAAGCTTAAGGTGTAGCATCCACATCAGATCGCGGGTCCAACTGACTGCGCCGTTGAGAATATCACCCTTATTGGGGCCCTTGTCCTTGTCCTCGATGGGGAGTCCAGTGGTGATATTGCCAGCAGCACCGCCAGTGGCTCTTCTGGCACCAGGTCCAGCGAGACCCGATGTGGCTTGAGAGGGGTTGGAGATGCCTGCCAGAGTCGGTGAGAGAGGCGTTCCGTTGTTGATAAGCTTGCGAATCTTCTCATCTTCGAGACGATGCGAGGGAACAAGTCGGCTGAGATCTTGAATTCTCTCATTGATGTTGTCGCGGCGACGACGCTCAACGAGGTTATGAGACTCGCGGCGGCGCTTACGTTTCATCTCCTGTGATGATACGGCACCGCCAGGAGGACCGCTGAGCTTGGCCGGCATGGAAGTGCCGCCTTTCATCATCACCTCATTAATGGGCACCATCCCTTGCTGCATGGGTGAAGAGAAACCCGAGTTGTACGAAGTTGGTATGCTGCCAGTCGGAGTATTCAGCCAGTGGCCAGGGGACTTGTCATGGCTGCCAGGGGTGCGCATGGATTGGGGACCGAATGAGGGAGACCCCTGAGAGCCGATGGGGATTCCATGGATGCTGTTCGTCTTGGGAGTCATGGGAGTTCTGTTGTTGGAAGCCTTCCTTTGCATCTCTTGGGACATTCTGGCCCTGGCGGGTCCAATGTCGTTTCCGGCGAGGGGAGAACCATTGTAGGACATGGGGGAATGCAGCGAGGTGCCCATCTGGCGGAATTGTGCATTGTTAAATCCATGACTATAAGGACTTTGAATAGGGTCGCCGTCCGGAGTGCTGGAGTAGCCGTTGGCAGGTTCAATCTGGAGGGAACCGCGATGAGAAAAGTTTGGTTGGGAAAAGCCCATGTTCATGTTACTAAAGTCCTGGTTGAGGTGTTGGCCGTCACCGGGGCTGGCCAGACCATCCAGCAGCTCGTCGTCGCCAAAGACGGCAGAGCCACTGGAGAAGCCGTTGGGCTGGTTCGAGCTGGCGTGGAAGTTGTTAGCATTGGGGTAGGGGGGCGAAAGAGTGCTGCTCATGGCGAGATCATTGGGATCGATGTTGCCGGCGTTGGCAGAGCCAAACTGGGCGAAGCTGTGCTGAGCCATTGCGACTGGTCTATGCACTCGGGAACGTCAGGTCGGTAAGATGTGCCGGATGCCCAAAGGGCTGATTTGTAGAGGACAGCTGGTGCGCAGCAGGCGGCGCACGTCGAGAACGAGGATGATCGAGTTTCGTGTCGACGCTGTGCCGATGTGACTGGTCAGTTACGATGCGCAAAAGAGGCAGACAAGGGCCAGGTGCTATGTAAATATGCAGGATAACCAGGTTTGTTTGGCTGATAAAGGCGGAGCGACGGCGCGAGTCGAAAGATTTGAGGCACTGCGGGAATGTCGGCGACTCACCTTTAGTACAGGTGACAAATATTTAAGCGGCCAGGTAGCAGACTTAGCGCAAGGCCATATGTCACCAGAGGAGCGGACGAGTTTGTGAGTTGTCGGGTTACACGAGACGTGAAAGCGAGAGGGCAGAGAGGTGCGACGTTGGAAATGGTCTTTGCTGCGAGGGGCTGCGCGCGGGTGTACTTTTCTGACAGAGGGAGAGAAGTGCAAGCGGAAGGGCGGAGCCAGTTGCGGTACGACGGATTTGATGGGCGCCAAGGGTTGGTTCTTTTTGGCCTGCGGACACAGATGGGCACTGGTAGGTAGACACCTAGGTAGGTAGCAGGCGGTGACGGCGGATTGCGAAAGTCGCAGTAGTTAGTGTTGCAAATGGTTGAAGAGTTATAATGGATCGTGAGCGAGCCCAGCAGTACAGGTTTGTAGGGCGCTAAATTAAGGGATTGTGATCAGCCAAGCAGAATGAGGGGGGAAAACGACAGTTTTCAGTGAGGCGCACCGCGACCGTGTGAGGTGGTTGAGGGGTTCGGCACCAATGCGGACAAGGTGCCCCATAAAAAGGGGGAAAGGAATATAGGGCAGTCTGTAGTAAGTCGGGCTAATAGAGGACAGAGGCCGGATGCATGACGAGGGAGCAGTCGGGCAGCGATGATGAAATGGCGAGGAGGTGGGGAGGGAAGTGTTCAACGAGGTGGTGAGGGAACAGGATGAAGGGAGAAGAGTGCAACTCGCGGTAGTACTGTAGCTGTACCTACTTACAAAGCACTGGCTGTGTCGGTATCTAGCTGGTATAACGACTACCTACTCAGCAGGTAGGTAAGGTAGGGTAGGTAAGCAGTAAGGTAGGTAAGGTAGGTAGACACCTGCGTATCTGGTGGTGTCGACGATTGTTGGACAAAGGGAGCATGTATTGTAAGCTGGGGATGATCAGCAAAACATAGCCACGGAAACAAACACACACCCCAGCAAGAGCGGATGAAGAACGAATGTGGCGGGAGTCGAGAAATTCGACACAACAGACTGCGGGAAGAGGGCGAGCCTCGATATAAGTAGACTTACAGCTAGATCTGGAGCAGCAGAAACAGGCGTGCGCTAGGAAATGTAAATATAGAAACAATGTGAGGAGGCAGGCTTTCATCATCGGGGGCAAGATAAAACGAACCTCGAGACTAGGATTTATCGAGAGGTACTGGCGAGGTTGAGTAATTCACGAAGGGTACGGGCGAGCTGAAAGACGCAATTGTGTAGGTGGCGACTTTGAGGTACTGACTGGTAAGTAAGTACCTTAGTACGGTGACTCAGTGGTTGGTAGGGGTTGCAGTGGGCTTTGAGTGGATATTCCAGCCGTGATTGTGGCAAGTACCTCAAGTCAGTCAGTCTCTGCGATTACTTATCAGTTATATTCAAGCACAGCAACAGGTAGCAGGCAGCAAGTCGTGGCAAGTTTCTCTTCACCTCGGTGTCCGTTTCCCTACCTACCAAGGTATTTGGGTAAAGCGTCCGGATATTCCTTAGATGTTTAGACTACCCCAGCTATCGCCCGTCTGAGGCGCTGCTTGTGGCGTCGCTAGAGTGGAGAAGCTTCAGGCCAACGCTATGCTGTTCCTCTGCTCTGCTTGTGGCTGCTTACTGAAAAGCCGGAGCGCCAATGCAAAATGACAGATCCCCAGTGTCTATCTTGCAATAACGCCGATAATGTTGTTTGCGCTTGTTCGTATAGAAAATAATTACAAGGTAGCGTATCGGTTCGATCAGGGGGTTATGCGAAGCGAAGTTGGTGTTTCGTTTGCTGCAGCTAGACAAAGTGACCCCAGATTTAGCAACCACGTATTCAGCAAACGGTATTACACAAAACCTGCATCCACGGCAGTTCGACGCAAAACAGGGAGCGGGAAGGGAGCGGGAACCATGCGCCGCTACAACGAGCTTTGAAGAAGAGGCGGGGATACTGGGAGCGAGCAATTGCTAATAAGGTAGCCATACCGTGTTCCCGTAAGACTGGTCTTGGCTCGGCTGTGGGCCGACAGCCCAGGTCCTTGACTCCTCGACGGATGGGGCTGAAATGCCAGTGGCAGTCGTGCCTTTGCGTTTGCACACACTTCGATCGGAACTTGCTCTTGTTTTGCTTTGCCTTTCGCGTGTCGGTGAGTACAGGTCGCTGTGCTCAGGGTACTCAGTAAGTTGATGTAGGCAGAGGCAAGCCCGGTTTCTTGCAACAAACAACGGCGTGATTCGCGATATCGAAAAGTGAAATATACCTGTGGAGAGATTGACAGAGGCAAAATCCACAATTACAAATGGCTGTACCTTTGCGCGCGAATCAAATCGGGGTGTTGCTCTTTATACTCTATTTTTTTCTCATGGCTGGCCATCTACATCATCCCCAGAGTGATGCCCACTTTGGCTACCATCTAAAAATACAATGCCATCGAGGTCAAATATAAGTTGTCCATAAACAAGATTCGTATACAAGAACCCCAATAGCCATGCCGTGCTGTGTCTCCTGACCTGCTCTGGCGTCGCAACGTGGTGGTGGCCCTCCACCAAGTGCATGCACCAATCAGTGACTGAGATGGTAGGTAGTTCGGCCGAACGTGACTCGACTCCAAGACACCGAGCCCATCTTGATGCTCATCTCTCGCACCTTACCATCGTCATGCACCATTATATGGGAGGAGCTCGTGCGGTCATGGGTCGTGGCCACGTTGATGCGTGCTCCTTATCGGCGACCACGCGGTTATGTAACGCACCGGGGCGAATCGTGATGCTGCCAGGCAGGACCATAGAAAAGAAACAAACAGCTTTGCTCTCCTGCTTACCCTGAGAGAGGGCGAGAGAGCCGAGGAACTAGCGGACATCCCGTCGCTCCTATGTAGCCATTGTTGTTGTTTTTTTTGGCACATTCGGCCAAGTCGTAACGCCTTTGTCGAGCTCATCACCGAGAGGGCTTAACAGGACATACTTTCATAACCGAAGACCAGTGATCCGTGGCTTCCCAACCCGTTCCTACCTCCTCTTATCGACGGGGGAATTCCTATAATCTTATATAAGCGAATCGCAGTATATAGTTTATAGTCTATATAATAAATACTAAGAAGATATATATATATAAATAAATAATACTTATATATTATTTAATAAAAAATAAATATAAAAAAGTATTAATTTAATTTATATTTATTTATAAGTTATTTATAAATAATATAAATTAATAAATTTAAATATTTTATTTTTTAAAAATTTTAAGTTTTATTATTAAATATTTATTAATTAATTAAAAAAATTTAAAATAATAAAAAATAAATAAAATAATAATTTAATTTTATTATATAATTTTTTAAATAATTTTTTATATTATTATAAAAAATTTATAATAAATAAATTATAAATAAATAATTTTTTTATAAATAATAATAAAATTAAATAAATATATAATTTAATTAATATAATTAAATAAAAATAAATAATAAAAATAATAAATTATAAAAATAATAAATTTAAATTATAATAATTAAAAAATAAAAAATAAAAAATTAATTTTTAATTTTTAATTTTATAATTTAATTAATTTTTTATATTTTTATAAAATAATATAATAAATCTTAATATTATTTTATATTATAAATATTTTAAAAATAAAAAAAATATTATATTTAATTTTTTTTTATTTTAAAATTATAATAAATTATAATAAATTATAATAAATTATAAAAAATATTTTTTTAAAAAAATATATATATAAATTTTTAATTTTTAATTAATTAAATTTTTTTAATAAATATTAAAAATTTAAAAAAATATTAAAAAATATTAAATTATATTTTTTATAATATTATATTTAAAATTTAAATTTTTTAAAAAAATATA